>VOMN01040733.1:0-19262 GCA_014899125.1 Orchestia grillus
TTCTCACGCACTTCAAATGTCCAAGACGCATTGCTAGTTTTGATTATTTTTTCGCAGAATGCGCATGGAGAGAAGACGTGGAAGTGAGAATTACCGAACCCGTCACAACCAATAAAACAAATTTCGATTTCAGTGGAAATTATATGATCAGCAATTATTCCAATGCTAAAGTGGCTACGAATTATCTTTTTCATTCTGACTGTACGCACCGCAGGAGTGTAAGTTCATTGAATGCATGGAGATTTCAACGCACCAAAGAGAATTATCGAACCGGTAACACTCAGGCGCCGCCAACCCTCATGGCATCCCGAGTTCACAGAACGCGTTCCAGGAACGTGTTGTGTTTCGTAACTAAGGTTATGGGACTCAAGCTTCTCAGAATCCTATGCAAATGTTCAATATTTATCATGGAAACTTGACTGCAGGTCTAGAAATTCGGCATGGCAGGCACACCGTTGATGATTGCTACCGAGAAACCGATGCCCGGACTGAAATACGCTGATTTTAGTTACGCTTCACGTCATTTAATCCTAAGTCATTCGCTGCTAAACGATATAAACGTAGGCAGCGCTTAGCAAAATGCTTTCCTGACCAATCCGGCCCCTGTGTGTACAGGTTGGAAGCGTTGGTCGAATTTTACGTAATTAGTAACTGAAACTCTGTACAGAACATTGACTAATAATAATGTGAATTTCCTAAACGGATTATCTACCGTGCATTGTTTCAAGTAGTCTGAAAAACTCAGTTTTCGTGCATCGGAAAAGGTATCAAGGCCAAATCTAAAATAAATCAAAGATTTAATTTTCGTTTTTTCTTCGCATTGTTAGGCAGAAACATTGTTATTTGAAGCTTTCAACAAATAACGTTTCTCCTTAGCTGTCAGTAGAAGACCATGTCCCAAGTCTACTACTTTATTAGTTCGAACACGTTTTACTGTTGGGTTTTGAAGCGGCACTAGCCGTTGCAGCTGGCAGCGACGTTTAAAGGCTTAATTTGGCAGAAAAATAAATAACCTCGAAAGGCATAGATAGAAACTGGTCTATTTATTATACAATAGTGATCGTGCAGTTCATTTCATACAGCACACTTTTTGACAAACGTAGCCTATCATGCGTATTGTACATCCACATTTGACGCTGAAATGGAAACCTCGGGTTTCTTGTACCCAGTAGTTTGCCTTCTGTTTTTTCCTATAGATTTAGACTAAGAGTCTCTCCTTCACGTAACCTTAGATTCAAGGTTTCCAATACTCTTACTTTTGGGAAAGCGTAACTTGCATAAAAATAGTAAACTGAAGGTGGGTGGAAACACCCTTTATACAAATTTGATGTATTAAAAAAAGAACCTTCTAGTAAAACCATACTCATGATCAGTAACGGAAAAAACAATTGGAAACAAGTTTAAATCAGAAAAATGCTACGAAGGGTTAAAACTGAAAAAAATTCTAAGCTCAAATATCCGAAGGCACAGAAAAAAGCGGTATCATTGAGGGCAGGCTTAAACTGATTAATTAAAATGCTCTGCAGTAATTTTAAACTAGATTTATATTTATTGAATATTTTGGCTAAGAATTCACTTTAGTGTCAACCTTCCATTTCATTTCTCTATGTTAAACTTGTTTCCAATTATCTTTCCAGATACTGGTTTTCCTCGAAAGCTCTATTTTATTAAAAATACATCAAGTTTTTGTGTAGGATATTTCTACCCACCTTAGCTTCACTACTTTTAGGGTTACCATTCCGGGGTTAAGGGAGAATTTTGCTTCATCTAGAATTGCAAAGACGTTAATATTAAGGGTGTTAAAATACTGATAACTGATGGCTCGAGAGAAAACCAGGTATGTTTCTTCGCTGATCGGAGCATGAAAGCTAACGGTCTTGTACTTTCATCTTTATGGTCAATAATGCTATTTAAAATGGGCAAGCATATGCAAAGCGCAAGACTTCCTTGTTGAGCGCAGAAACTTCAAGACCATAAATGGCTTGACCTACTCAAACGTCCTCGGGAATATCTAACAATAATGCATTAACGTCTTTTGCACCGCTGACCTTCTACTCAAATCTCATCCTACCGAGAAACATTCGCAGAATTAAAAGGCCCAATTGTGCGCGATAATTTTTTCCTCTTTCACAAATTGGATTTCAATGAGTTGTAGATAAAGACGAAGAAGAAAAGTTTTCGTCCTAGATCTTGACTTCTGAGCAGTTCTGTCTGGAGTGTGACCTCAAGACGCAGTTACTCACTTACTGTGAGTACTTCCTTACAAGTGAAGGGTCAAAATTGATGCTAGTTCACACCCACCACCATAATTCACCAATTGATACAATGTAAGACTACTACACAGCAATCCAGAAAATGTTCTCATCTAAATTGAACTTTATAAGCTCGACTCAAGCTGATTACTATGTGTTTTTTATTTGAACCATCAATTCCTTACATTTGAGCTATTCGTATTTTACGCTTCAATGTATATCTTGTTAAATATAAAAGTCAGTAGCTGTCATGCGAGACGAGGTCTGTCGGAATTCAGCAAGTATTCCAGTAAAGAACTACAGAAAATAATGGCTCATAAGCGATGTCAGGCACTGCCCTTTGAGGAAATGATCGCCTGACTGCGCAATACCCAACTGGCTGTACACACGAGCACTGCTCAATCAAATGCAGCACTGATATTCAATATGGCGTTCATTGAGATCACTAAATCAAATTGGTGTTAGCTAAGTGTTGCCTCTATTAATATTACTCATTCAAGTAATGAGTAAGCGAAAGTAATGAGTCCATTAATTTTAGACAGGTTCGATTGCACCTGGTAATTTTAGACAATGTTCATTGAGGCGTTAATTTTGGACACGGATAAAAAGGCCGTCACATAAATCGAATCGATACGTTTTAGTGATCCCACTTTGTTCAAAACTATTACGAGTAATTACTATACTATTTGAGTGGGCGGTACTATAGAATCATGCATACGGGAACAAACATTCATACCCAAAAACAATAAAGAAACAAGATTTTTTACATTCTGGTCAGTTTTCGAAGCTATACCGGCGTGCAGAGTGCTACTTGAAATCTTGACAAAGTGCGAGGAATACAGAAACTGACTTTATATAGAGTATAGAAAATATAAAGAAAAGTAAAATTAAATCAAGAAAATACAGCGGAGGTGAACGTACGTGAAATATACAAATTGATGTTACCGAAGAAAAAGACGCAAGTTACACCAGTTAAGAAGTTTATTTGCATTGTTAATAGAAGTAAATTGAGAGCTAAACTTTAAACCTGACGGTCATGTCTGAACGCCTCGCAGCGTTCATCGTATGCCAGACGAGTCAGGATTTACAGAGAAACAATCCAAAGAACTCACCGAAATAATCTGCATCAACAGTACATAATTTTTTGCAACAGGTCTGAGACCTTGAGAAAATAAATGGAAAAATATAAAATAAAGAAAATATGAGCTACATATGGTACAACACGCCCAACCCGCACTATATTTTCCTCGTACAATTAGTGTTTAATTAAAAAAGTCGTCAGGTCAAAATTGATACTCAAAAATAAATTAAATTGCGATCCGAATAGGGGGCTATCGGGATCGCAATTTAATTCATCGCTATATATTTTAATTTATCGCTATATACTTTAATTTATCGCCATATATTTTAATTTATCGCTGCATCCAAATTCAAGAAAATATCCCTAGAAACGTCTAAATTCTATCATACGTTTCATAGTATAACGAAAAATACTTTAATTTTCGGCAAGTCTTCCAGGAATATACGAGAACGATTGATATTCATGGTAAGTACGCAGATATATGGGGGAAAATAAAAATAAGAACATGATCAAAAAATACTAATTTCGAATATACCAGTCCAAATTCAAAGTATTACTTTATTCTGAATTAAAGAAACAAATACACGACCTCCACTTTAACCACCTTGTTTTTGGCCAAAAATAATTAGGGAACTTTCAGATCTTTCAGTATCTCGTTTACATTGTGTAGAAATAGATACATACATCGAGTTAGACTACTTACTCGGTCGACGCATAGCAGTAGAGAATGTAAGGAAATACTAAAAATTTAGTACCTTTAGATACCATAAACTGCTTTAGTAAAAAATAATACACTTCCCACTTCGCTTGTGAGGGCCTGTTCATATTGCCTAGAAAAATTAGGTAGGCGAGTTCAAAAGTTTGTTCGCTGTCAAAAGTCAAAGCTTGTACGCTTTGAAAAGTCAAAAGTTCGTTTACTGTCGAGGAAACAGAATAAAAAAACATTTCTTAGCACCTGAAAAAAAATAATTGATAAATAAAAAGTACCATGCAGATGCTGAAAATATGTTTCACATTTCGAACTATGTACTAGTTTAATTTCCTTTGTCATATTTTTTAGGCGTTTAATAAACAATTTCATGAAACAACTTCATTTTGAAAGAAAAACAAGTTTGGAAGTATCAACTTCAGTAGAGCAGTAGTGCATAATATAGGATTCAAAATGTCAAATTAAGACGTGAGACGTTTAGAGGCTTATAGACGGCACTACTTAAATTCAAAGAGTTCAAATTTTTTGAATAAAGTCGAACTATTGGCATTTAGTCAGAATAGTTTCTTTTCAATGTTAGCTTATTGAAATTTGGAGCAATAGCTCGGTAGGCTTCAGGCAGTTCGCAGTGATGTTAGTTTTCTGAAGTATTCTAGTAGCCTTGCGCAGATTCCCTTCGTAAGCGAGGAGTTGAATTGGCCATTGGCTGCTGGCAGATCTCGATGGTAATGTTACTATAACAATGATCACGTCCCCCAAAGGGTCATGAGCCTATTTCTGGGGGTCTTGGAGGTCTAACTGTATGTATATTATTGTTTTCTGCGCTATTATTAATATTTGGAATGCATCTCCGCTGTTAGTGTGTTTTCAGACTCCTTATAAATGTGTATGTGTGTTTTCGTCTTGATAGGTTTGTTACACCTGAAAAGCGCCACATACTGAAAGTGTGGAAAACTCTGTTCAACAGCAACCAGAAGGAACGCGTCACTGCGCTTCTGGCCAATGATCTCTGCGGTAATGGTAAACTGCGATAAATTTAGACTCTCCGGCTTGGAAATAGTAGCGCATTACAATTTTTTTACGGTCAATTTCACAGGACATCGCGAATGCCTTAATGCCTCATCACCTACAGGGAAGTGGGTGCCTTCAAGCTAGCTAACAAGTGTTAAATACACCATAATGTAGTATACTCAATTCACCATTTACTACTTTCGTGCCCTGCATCTGGATAATAAGAATCTCTCCTACGTGTTCCTATTTTGACTGGGATATGAGTTTCGTCAAACCTTAATGTATTATAATCATGTTCTATAAACTTAAATATCTATGAGCTGGTAGGAACTTTACATTTTTCCCTACCTTAAAATTTATATACCTAAAAAAATATTAAATATTGAAATTTAAATAAAAGCTCGAATCGAGGTTTAAATACGATTAATACTCTAACATAATATTGCGCCGTCCTTTATAAGAGGATCCAAAAGATGATTTTCACTTGCCTTCACATTCAATGGATACATTCACCAATATCACATTAGGGGGCGCTACGAGATAAATGTATCTCTAACACGCCGGAGTGACAGCTACACAGCTAGTTGTGCGTGCCCTTCGAATGTCATCAGTCATAAAGAGGCCTCTCAACAAGGTCATTGCCACATTGTAGGTCCAACATTGCTTATCGCTTATTAATGTTCTTAAATTCAACTTTACTTAACAAAGGACTGACTTACAGCAGGTCAAGATTAAACAGAGGGGAGTTCTGTGCACAAGTCTTTCTTTTCAGCCGATCGGGACTCGCAAGAAAACAACCCGTCATCCCAGATCGAGTTTCCTATGACTGCAATAAGTTTTTGTACTCAAGCTAAAGTATAATATATCTAAATCATGAGAATCATTTGTAAGTCTTAGTGCTTAAATCCCATCATAGGATTTGAGATTTTTCAGTGATATGGCAGTAGCATCTTTAATTAAAATTCATGAGCTAAGAGCTGCACAGAACGTTGTACGTGCAAAGGTGTAGGTATAATTCAATGGAAATGTATTCTAACAAAGACATTCAAAACTGACGACAAAACACGCGGAGAATCAGTCGTACTGAAGCTAAAACCTTGCATGCCGCTGCCGCATCAAAAGTTCCATAGTGGAGCATTGAACCATGAGTTTCAGTTACATACACTGCACCCTAATAAAATCTGTGACTCATACGATATTTTAGAACTGAAACGTGAGAAGAATTCTTCAGGTCTAATAGGAATCTAAATTAAGAAATGGCTCACGTACGATCAACAGAATTCAACAAATGATGTGACAATGGTGATTCCTATTTCTCATAAGTCCTTCAAACAATTTCTGCTTAAAGGAAGGTAAATACTGATCAACACTGTAACTAAAAATACGATTTTCTAACCTGGAAGACTCACTCTACATTAACTGCAACGCGAACAAGATGTAATTGAGTATTTCACATGAAGATCGATGTAAAGAGGTCGAGAAAGCCAATGATATGAAATTGTTGAGTCTAGTTTGGGTAGGGCCGCGTGAACAGCGGACTACATCATGGAACCAGAGCACCCGTTGACACGCTCCAGCAACTAGGCCAAGGAGTCTCTACGCAGGCAGAGATCTCTGTGCTAAAGTCGCCGAGTTATTTGATACCTCAATCATATGGAAGCACATTGCCAACACTTCACTGCCTTTGCAATCATCTGATAACGGAGACCTTGCAGTAAATATTATAGTTCAAACACACATGAAAGAGGTCAGTCATGATTCTAGATGCACAGGAACATACGATCTACATTGTTCCTATGTAAAGGGATATAAGAAAAACAAATTTATGGCATCTGGGAAACTAACTCTGAATTCACTGTATCTTAAAATTTATACTGCTTCATAGAAATGAACCCAGGGCGCGACAGAATAAAGAGAGGTAGGTGGCAATCTAAATACACGCAATTAACTCCTGAGACTCGAGCGCACTCAATGGACCATGCAGTGCCGTCTCATGAGAGCTCACCGTACGCTCTTTGAGGAGCGTGGGAGTTGACGCGAGGGATGAAGTGGGTGCTTTTTTACGCGCTAATCTACTGGTGATTAAAATGTTAATGCCAATGCTTCCGTCTTACTCGTAAAGTGTGTGGGCTGAATTGGGCGACGGAGGGTTCCGGGATGACTGAACACAATTAATGGGGAAGAAATAATTAAAAGGGAAAAATACGCTAACTAAAAATACATTATCAGGATAAAATACAACAGAAAGAACTGGTATTTGTACATCAAAACCAATAGACCGCAAGTTTAGCGAATTTTAAACGTCTCCTCAACATCATTTACACATTTTCAACGATTTGAGTCATTCAAGTGCATGTAAATTCAGTACTTTAACTTCAAAAATGCTTCACAGCGGCAAAGAAGGACCCGACCTTGGGGTCAGGCAGCACAATGGCGGGTCAGCCTTGCACTCGTCAAAGTCAGTTTAACGGCTCCAACGACTTCCCATCATCAGATAGCTTTGTTCTGCTAACCAAGCACGGACGCTAAGTTTGAGCTTCGTCACGAAGGATGCAACAACCAAACTTTCACTGCAGAGGTCTTTGAGTCTCCCCAGAGACGAGTTAAGAGTAGGCAGGCGTTGTTCTCAAGCTGGTGCTGCTGCTTGCACTCAAGACCATGTGCAGTGAAAACAATGTTGCTTGTGCACTCTCAGCAGCACTCTGTCAGCACAGAAGCTCAGATGATGGGTTGAAAAGCAGCGCATGAACGAATGCGTGAACAGACTCGAGCTCTCATTATTTGCTGATTCTTAAAGTCACTCTGACGGCAAGCGCGAAGATCTCCTCAAGATGACATCGCCGCAGACCTGCAGGATCGTCCAGAGCAGCCTCTGTGACCCCATGTAAAGCAAGTCACGAATTTCAAACAAAACTTTCCTCAAGAGTGGCTGAGAGCCTTTAGCCAATGCACAAGGGACAAACTTAGACAAAGAGAGAGCTGGTGCGTAACAAGGCGTCTAAATTGTCCCAAGTTTTAAAAGCTGGCTGTTATTACAGTACGCGCCCATGTTAAACAGCAAAAAAATCAACTAAAATTAATCTTTTTTGGAGTTGGGAAAGCCTGTACCTATACAGCAGATCATGATGCTGCAATTTAGAGGAAAAAAAATCTCATTACAGCTTCGTTTGCTAGCAGGTAGAGGAGCCGGTCAAGCGCATGCAACGATTTGACAGCTGCAGCGGGACTATGTTGGCCAAATGTCGATACGGATAACGGCGTTACAATTTGGGCGGAACACGTTACATTCAAGGGCTTATTGCAACTACGAATTTTTCTTTCACATGCAATTACGACTCAAATCATTTACGAAAAAGGTTCGTTTCCATTCTCAAACATCGTGTCAGAGAAAAATCACGAACGATTTTAGATTCGAGGTCATTTTTGGAGACAAGAATTTATCAATGATTCTAATTACGGGTGACGAAACCACCTCTGTTCAACATTCATCCAAAAGACAATAAGTGATAAAGGCAAGTACTACATGATCGTACAAGCCGGCAATAAGAGGGTATTCTATCGTGGACTAGGATTTTCATATGAAAGTCTATTCATTTCAATCTATTTTCAACAGCGTTAATCAGTAACAGGATAGACGTAGTTCGATTGCTGTAAACTTTATTTTTATCATCCAATAGAGAAGGTGCTTAGGCACTCCCGTACCCCTACTTCAAAAATATTTATAAATTTGTGATTATGTTGCATGTGTTGTATTGTACGTAGATTTATTACACAACATAATCATGAAAATGGGTGCTTAAATACGCTGCTAGGGGCACATGGAAAGTATAAATCTAAACACGAATGCTCCCCATTGTTTGTCTATTCCTTCTAATCTTCTATAGAGAATTGGTCAACCTATTTCTCTTACTTTTTTCCATTCCGTAGTAAAGTATGGAAATGATGAACATTCGTTTAAGCAAATTTAAGGAGTCTCAATTTCAGAAAAGAATAATTTACGTCGTTTTCCTGATTTTATGACAGGTGATGACATAACTCAGAGCAGTAGGATTCAATTGCAAGGTGTTCCGATCACATTATGAGTGCCACTTCTTGTTGGATATGAGCTGCTGATCTCAACGTAGAGCTGCTGATATTGAGGTAGGGCTGCTGATATTGAGGTAGGGCTGCTGATATTGANTGCTGATATTGAGGTAGGGCTGCTGATATTGAGGTAGGGCTGCTGATATTGGGGTAGGGCTGCTGATATTTAGGTGTATTTGTTGAAATTGAATCATTGCTGTTATCAAATTGAGCTGCAGCAACTGAAGCTCCGCTGATATTATTCAGATATTTCTTCTAATATTGAGATAGTAGAGTCACTGTTGAGAGAGCGTGGCTGATATTACGATATTAATATCAAGGTAACGCTGTGCGCAATAAACCGTATGAGCTAAACTTGTGTACCATTCCCTGTCAGAAGAGATGTGTTTGCGAGGTCGCTATCATATAACTTCAAAATGCAAAGCTATGTGAATTGAATATTGTTTTTCCGGAACTGTTATTCCATTTTCAGTCATTTTCGTTTACGGATAGACATGGCACGCAGTGCGTTCAGACGTGTGCTTGGAGGAAGTACTCAAACTTCGACGCTTTTTCAGCACACGTGAATGCAAAATTGTTTAACAGTGTCATCGATGTGCAGGCTTTTCAATAGTAATTGTGGCACGCATGACAGGACATGCAAAAATGCCGCTACATCATAAAAAATTTGACTTTGTATTGTGTTCGTGGTGCATGTATCATGTAGACATAGTTTGAGTGAACATCGCCTTCGCAGACTATAGTCTAAGAGCAATGTAAGAGACCGTGTTTTTTCTTCATTGAATGAACTAATCGGAGATGTTTCATTTTATAGAGCACAACAATCTAATCAAACATAACAAAGCTCACAACAATCAAATCAAACATAACAAAGTTGCCCGAACAAGTTCCTAAAGAAACGCCGAAGTTCCTACACAAAGCCTGATAAATACAGACAAAGTTAAATTATCCTCAGTTCTATGAGTCCAGATGAAGCATGCGTAGGAAATATTTAAAGTTTCATCGAATGTAGTGAGACACCGTTGAGAGTTCCCCAAGCTATGGAAATGGTACTTCAGAAAGTGTCATTTCTTTGTCAATGAAAAGTTAAAGCCAGAAATTAACTTTAAATTTTGAATAACGAAACACTTCTGCTTATACATTATATTGAATTCGAATTTTTCATTAAGAACAAATATTCTTCCAAGCAAGCACAATTAACAGAACAAGTAGAGTCTAGCCTAAGTTTTCTGATACTAAAACTAATGATAACCATGGAATTTTGCTTACTTTAATTTCGAACCTGCATGAGATCGTTCAGACAAAGCCGCAATAGCTTGCCCAAGACGTTTTATCTCGATAGCTTAAGAGCAACTTTTGAGGACTGTACGACCACCGAAGGTTCAATAATTGGTACGTAGAGCACATCTGCTGCACACATATCAAACAGATAACGCATCACGTACACATCATACGTAGATAAGCACGAACCCCGATGTCGGTTTTCCAAGCGTGGGCTTGCTCGAAAGAGACAAAAATTACTTGTTCTGATCAAGGTTTATACCTCGATGCAATAAGGCTTAAGTTGCGCGAGCTATCTTGGCGATATTCACATTTCAACAGGCCATCCTTAACGTTTATCACGATAGACTGTGCTTGGAAGCTTATGAAAACTATTTTATAGAAGCGTCATCGACTAACTCGTAGATGGAAAGAGCTGTGAAACAATTTCGTATACGCTGCAAATTTTGTACGTACATAGCCGCAAGGGCGTTTATACGAGACTTGCACTGTGCTAGATTTTCGCTTTCAAACTAAACCTTTACCTCCAATACTTCGGTCGATAAGAGTGCGATATTGGTGCTGTTTTATAGAACAGTAATTTCCTTTTATGGCCGTTTTTGTAATAGCCCTTGAGGGTCATTATAGACAATCGAGTTTTTGTTGAAATCCCGCTACCGTCCGCAGCATTGGTGGAGCAGAGTTCACTGTAAGCGAGATAATTTCTCCCCAGAAAGTGAGCTATAAACAGTAACTCTGGAATGTAGAGGCATGGAACGTGCACGCCAGTATCGCATTAAGAGACCGGTAGCGTTACTACCTAGCGTTCACACTGTAATTAAGCACTGTATTTCGATTGCTGTTTCACCCATCATGTTCCCATCTCGGTTAAATATTCCCTTAAATACTGCATGAATTTTGTCGGCGTAGCCTATTTACGGCCTAGCATGTCATAGGTAGGAAATTTTCGTAGTTTCGTCCCTTGAAAACGCACGCAAGCGTGTGAAAGCTTGGGTAATTAATAAAAAAACCAGTGGAAGTCTCCAAATCTTAACCTACAATCTGGATCCTGGGCGTCCCTTATTCTAATAAATAACTTTAAGCACTATCGCCATTCGAGATACAAACATGCACCATCCAATGATCTCGCATTTCCTATTCGAGATAAGCGTTGTTTCCTAAATTCTCTACACGAATACGACATGCATATAGTTATAAAAAGTTCGATCTCCTAGCTGCACCACAGACTAGGGAAAATGGCAAGCGATGAAATACAGTTCTTGATATACCACACTGCCTTCCGTTCGTGATGGAGAGGTGGCTGATGAAGAGTTGGATCATTGAAGATGTTTATACCATCTTCTGCGACGAACATGGCCATACAAGTGTATTTTTTCTGAAAGTCCTTATAGGTAAAAGAGTCGACAGCGTGACTCATAAAGCAAAGCCTTATCGTGCTGGCGGTCCTTCTTCCAAGTACTTAAACAGAAGAAAGAATTTCAAACACGAGCCTTATCATGAATACATAAAAAACATCAATCCAACTGCATTCTTTGTCCAGTTTTCGTTTGTTGCACACTCTTAATTACTTTGGAGACATCCATGTCAGTACGTGGCGCAAGTGGCCAGAAACTTAAAACGCATGCAATATATCACTTATTCTATCATTTCTCCATTTTACCGTATGTACACAGACCCCTTCGACATTATCCGTAGAACACTATATCATTTTGATCCTACCCCTACTTTCCTAGCCGGTTCTTGCACAGCATGTTCCATTCAGTTTCTAAACATTCCGCCAATTCGCAAAAATCCTTTATCGAAGTAACCACTATGGCATGATTTGAACTGATTCTGCTCGCGCTGCTTTCAACAAGTCCAATATTTTCGTCTAAAAGCTCATACATTAACTTCCTTCACAATACAAATAATATTCACTATACCAACGCGAAGGAATCTCAAGGTATTCATTAAGAACGTAGTATCTGATAAACTATGGTGACCAAAATCAAGACAGCCAGAGGATGTTGTGCTTGAATATGTCCTTGGAAACGTCATTCCTCGGAATGTTTATTCTCACTCAACCAGCGCAAAGGTTCCCGTTACAGAAAAAAATATATTGAGCTCACATATGATTTAAAGGTAATTTAATCGATGTATAAGTAAAAAAAACAATAACGTTAACCGTTTCACGAATAACTTAACATTAAAATTCATAAATTATTGTTTTTCTACACATCAGGAGTTACGTTCACTGAAGAATGTATAATAATGCACAATTTTCATATTAAATTCAATTGTAAAAATATCACTAGTACAAAAAAATTACACAATTTTCAGATGAAACGAACTTTTATTGGAATTAGAAGATATTGTGTTTATTTCAAACAACACGAATAAACAAACGGCTTAGGACCAGCTGGTGCTTGAGCGTTCAGCATTTGACAATGACGGAGAATAATTGTAATTTTTTTTATTAAAGCTCCCTGTAATTTTCAATACTTTTAATTAAGAAGAATTTGAGCGCTAGAGCCATCACGTTTCCACTTTTAAAATATTTAGCATTTGCTCAACATTCAGGCGAAATGTTCAGACATCAAAGTCGAATGCTCTTAAATCTATCCACAGCATCCGACGGTTTGAAGAAAAACATTTACTAGATTTACATGAAACAATTCTGTGAAATGATACAGAATTATTTACCACGATGAACCAGTGAGCAGCGAATAATATCAGTCAAGTCACCGTTTTTGTGTTGCAGGCACTGGGAAAACTGGTCAGAGGAGTTCGCGAGAAATTTACCTGTGTATTTTTTTTTCAGCGGAGCAGTACCCTGTACCACCTCTACGTAAATCTTCAAGAAAAGTAAAGAGAAACGGCGACAAAAACTCTGCCCATCAGATTTCATGCACGAGAGAACCGCATAAAAACCACGTTTGTAGAACTAGCCGAAAATGTTCGCTCGTTCCAATGCTTAGTAAATTGCATTGAAATTAAGAAGTATTTTCATGTAATGTGGAATGTTATTGTACGGCTCAAAATTAATCAGGAAAAGCAAACAAAAATGTCTCTCTAGGGAAAATTCGAGTCCGTCGATGAGGGTCCCGAATCACTTCCCTGTTGCTTTTTATCATCAGATTTAAAAGTATCTCAGAAGGAACAGCTCAAGGGATTCTTGAAATAAGCTCATAAGTGACTCTAAAAATAAGTGACTGTTCAAATAAAATTGTACAAGCGCTGCATCAGAACTGATCAGTCAAAGTTGAAGTATTTAACTGTAATATTTGTCAGCTATGTACAATAGCCATTAGCATTGAGCATTTACTTGAAGGACTTTCTAACGAACACGGTTGTACAGTACCTAACGAATTAATTTTCATCATCTTTGTAATTCTTAAGAGATCAATATGAAAGAGTTTCAGCAGCGTTGCAGTGGGCAAAACAAAGCAAAGAAGTCTAGTCTGGCCAGCCAAGCCTCCGGGAAGGGCTAGCCGGTCGTTGTGGATATGACAGCATCATCGCTGAAAAGAGTCTGAGATGATGCCGGTGCGCACGCGAATGATGCTGTGTGTTGCGAAGTGTGGTTGGGCAGGAAGGCAGACTTAAGAAACAAATGGGTTTTTAAGTATGTAAAACATTGAGGAAATATACCCGAGGGATGGATTCGTCATGCCGTTGGGGTTCGAGGTAAGTATGTACTACTATAGATTAAGTTCGGCCCTTCGAGAAGATCAAGATCAAGTTAGATACAAATAACTACTTCTGGCTAGACAGCAAAGAGACAAACCATACTCGAAGGACACGTTCAAAAATTCTGAGAGCGTTTACGTTCATGATTCACTTACAGGATAATATTCGGTAAGAACAAGAACAAAGTTAAACTTAGCGGAGAAATAACCTCGGTGTTTGATCAGTATTGAAGTTTTCGTACTTCATTTACCACGGGAATTTTTGAATTCCTTTGTTTCACAATTCAGTTCTATAATTTAATTTCTGTCTACCACTTTGGGCCTGGTTCATATAAGTGGTCACACCTCCTCGGATATTTCTCTCGATCTTAGTGCCAAGGCACTGCAATTTACTCTTCCCTTAGCCTCACTTCATATCGGTATCATTTCTGGTGACAAAATACCACTCCGCAATACGATAATTTGAGATCAAAGCGAGTTGCAAAGCGAAGCTAAATCATGAAGTTTTGGGTTCCAATGTGAGCCACCAGTTTTAGGAAATCATAAAAATTTGTGCATTAAAAATATGACGAATGTCAGACAGTATAATAAGAAAATATCGAATGAAAATATCTTCAAACCAAGGCGTTCATCAATTACTTTCAGATTTGATATAAAGTAGATGGATTATATCTATGTTACGCTTTATACCTCTTTCAAATATAACCACACTACAATGGAAGCAATTATTGCATAAATATTTCATTCCTTAGTCGGGTCTAAGTCATCATCATAATCATTTTCACCTATTTCTCATCATAAATGTGATGTACACTGCACAACATGTGTGATATGATCAGAATGGATACCTTAAACTTGACAGGGTAAAACTTGGAAAACAGAACTATTCAAGAACTATGCATGGAATCGCAAAATATACCTTCAATGTATTATTCCCAGTCGTATTTCAGTCCCCATGAAAAAGTACGAAATTCAAGTTTTCATGGCCATCGATTAAGAAATATTTTGACGCCCATTAAATTCACACTCGCTCCGATGCACGAGGATGTGAGTTACCTAGGTGTACAGGTGCACGCCCTAAGCAATGACGATTGCAGGGAGTGACAAATTATTTCCGATTCATTTACAACGAATTTATTTACAACGAATTTCCGTAATGCAAGATTACGTACCTTATTAAAGTTTATGTTAAGCATTTGTTCTATCAAAAATTGGAGACCAAATCACGAACCGCAAGGTTTTGTCTATACAATAAAATATCTTCGTCTGGGATGCAGTATATTCATCTCACCTAACTCGAGCTTTAAACGTTTCTTGCTTAGCAAATGCGTTGAACAAATGTTCACAAAATAAAACAAAACGTGTTAGAAGTTTCATTTCAAAAATTTTAGGTGACACGACTCGATATCATACATTCCTCCACATCTCAAAGAAAATCAGTGATACGAAAGCATACTGAAATTTAGTTATTCAAGAAAAATGTAATTTCAGAAACAAACTTTCCCAAATATCGTGAATTACACATTAACCAAAACGAAAATTCTACACGATTCACTTATGATGATAGTTTCTTCATATTTTCATTGGTGGTTTTGTACATGAAAGAAACATTAGCTCTGAGTAAAATTGAAATGATCTTAACTCAAATTTAATAATACGTAGAGAGTTTATCATGAAAATATTTTCACTCACCTCGTCTACTTCATCCAAGAATGCTGCAAATTCTTCTGCTTCTTCTTGATCGTCAATTTCGTCCATCAAAATCTGCTCTAGGCTGGATTCCAATAACTGCACGCGAGTTAATAAAGACTCGACGTTTTCCATAGCAATAGATCTCTCATCCTGAAGTTGTGCGATTTTTAGAGAGTTGTTGAAAGCAACCCAAAGAGTGGCTAGAAGTATGCCAGCCACACAGCACACTAACATCAATAACACTTTAACCACCGTAGACCATCGGTTGCTTGCGACGAGCTCCCCACTATATAAAGGAGCTGTGTCAGACGACCTCGCCTCCGAGTATATTGGGTTTTCGCTTGCTTTGAACGGAGACATTTTCGATACAGCTTTTGCTTATACTATGAAGATATAAAACTTCAAGAATATATTAATCATAATACCCTGTTCCTAAAGAAATTGAAACAAGTCCGTGGTTTTCAACAACTCTAGGTTTGATAGTTGACTACGTTTCCGAGTAAGTCACAACAGAAGTTGTATTACAAAGACGTTTTTGAACACTGCAGCGGACGCTCGCTACAGTCACGTGTCTGTACAAGCTTCGTAAGAGAGCGCTCTACTCTACACCTAGCTCGACGGTGTCCACAGCTGGACTAACGGAACGCACAGTCGTGCATTGCTCATGCTTGTACCGGCCTGCATAGCGGCGGCACCCGCAGCATGTGCTTTACCTTTTTTGGGTGCGGCATTTTACATTTTGTCCCTGTGATGAAGCAGCGAGATTACTCACTCGTCCAACAGTACGTTGACGTTGAGACGTTGGACGATTATCGGAAGAATTTTAAAATTGGATCAGGAAATTAATTTAACAGTTCTGAACTGCTTCGTCATGTGAATCGTTGTTGAAAGAACAAAAAATTAGCTGCTTCAAAGTTTGGCGAATAATTCTACAAATTGAGCAGCCAAATCAGGCATTTTGACAACCCAGTTTTAGCTCCGACCCACGATTCATGACGCTGGTCTACACCGTAGGATGCACATGGCACATTTGGAGTAGGATCAACCACGACAATTTCAAAAACAAGCCACCAGGCTGGCAGAGCGTGGGCGGGGAGAGCTGCCACAAATTTAGAGATTTACAAGGCTGATGAGGCGATAGGAGGATTTAACAGGCGACCTCCAGCGTCAAGACGTAGAATTGTCTTGTGAATAAAGAACCAACGCATAGAACTGAAGATTTGATGATACCGTAACTTTTGAACGAGGAACTGTCTTCGATTTACCACTTATGTTCAGAAATTGATTTAGGTCACCGAAGCTATTATAGACTCAGGAAAGTAGCGGTTGGCTGAGTTAGATGAGAGTAGCGTACGAAACGTTCTCTCAAGGAAATCTCTGCGTACTGAAAAGACATTTCTTATGTGAGGGCTACTAGGCGATGTTATCATTTCATATTACTGGAAATCGTATTATTAAAGTAACAGTTATGTATACATGATCAGCTCCAGTGATTAATAAGTTGTAAAAAAATTATAGACATACAACTTCAATTCACCAAATGGTCTGTAGTGAAAACATAGTGTATAGAGCAAATAAGGCGTCTCATCAGAAATAATGTTTCCCTGTACTAAAGCCTGAGAAAACGAGGCGAACCCTGGGTTCCCTGTAAGAATTTTGTGTTCAAAAAACGGGAATGTGTGCCCCTCTATAATATTGTTTGCATTTGTTTGCATTTATATAATGTATTCTAAATACTTTTGCCGTGAGAAGGTCAGTGCTTACAGCATTAGTGATATGCGAAGGTTTGCTGGAAATGGCTTCTGACGTTTCAGATTACTCATCACAGGATTTTAGCTTCTCTGGACAAAAAGTTTATTTCTCCTCTAGTTTGAAAATTTTGAGTCAATATGCACGGCCTTTATAGGAAATTTAGCGTGTTTTTGAACCTTTAGAAACCATCATCCCCAGCTAAATACAATGGCAGTCCCACTCATCCTCGGAGTTTTCACAAGACACGTGTCTGGTACACTCTGTAGAGAGCGCATGTGCGATGCTGAAAAAACTTTGGCGTAATTATTGCAGCACCAAGTAGATTGATTTGTATTTTAAATTAATAGAAGAGTAGAAAATATAACTCATTGAGATCATTTCTAATAATTATTTCATATGGTTTTTGATTCAGATTTCATTCATTAATGTATACGGTAAATTTTCTATCAGAACTTATTCAGTTATTAATCAACATTCCTAATGGCTCACTGTCATCTAATGATGTATTCTTTAGCGCTGAGTATTGACATCTTGAAAATTTGTAAGCTGCTTGATGGAACAACGGGAAATGTAGATCTCGTTAATCCTACTCCGACATAAGATTTTGCCGAATACAACCATTCAAAGTCGACAAATTCAGGGTCATTCAAAAATGTGTCGAAGCTTCCCCTGCTGATACTTTGAGCGTAATTCGAGAGAAAAATCGCGACCACATCTGAGCATCACAGCTGCATACAAGTGCATCATGCATCACGCGGGAGGAACTTGTTGCTGTCAAAAACAAATTAGGAAAGGGAGTCGTTTAGGGACGAGTGGCGGCTTCAGCAAGCTCAGCTTAAGCGGGGATAAATCAGGGTTATTGACATTAGCTGCTCCACTTGCAGTAAGTTAGGTGTCATGCCAACGAGGCGAGTTACATAAGATCATAAGATCAAGAAGGTCTCAGCCTCCACCACCCAGCAGATCTCTCGTCAGGGGTGCCATCAGGCGCCCAATTACTGCAGCAAAAATAGCTTTCCTCTGTACTTGGTGTCGAGTACTTTGTTACGCGCTGTCGAATGTTGCTTTCTTTGTTATCTTGAAACGTCACTATCAAGATATTTGCAGGATTTATTTCAATTACGAACTTTAATTTGAATATCGAAGAGTGAAACGCTTTTAACTACAGCTTAATAATGTATTTGAAAGAGTGTGTGAATTATGTAATCCAGATGATACCCTTCGATAAGCTTACTAACTTCATAAGTCTCTTACAGACTCTCTCCCAAAAACTTGAACCATCTGTCTTAATGTTCGTTAATTTGTCCTTTATAATTATAAATTTAAATGCTCTTTGTTTAGTTTGGCACAGAAAATTGTTTTCCTTCTTAACAACTAAATAATTCTTTTATGAAATTTACACTTGGTTGGAACTACTTCAAAGTACTTTCAGAAAATTTTTGTCCAATCCTTGAAATTATTCCTTTCCTGAAAATACGAGTGAGATTTTATTTACTTTCATACTTGCCGACCCGAGAAGATTAGGAACAAAAACAACGCGTCGTTGAGTGAAGATTCTTGGACAGAAAAGCGCGTGCTGCTGAAGATGAAAGCAAAAATTTTAAGACCGCATGAGGAAACGCTGTAGGCAAGTTGGAAGTAAATACGGAATTTTTATTCTAAAGAACCATGCTTACGGGGACTTAGTAAAGTTTTTTGTCAGGCCGCGCCAGATGATGGCCCACATCCTAGGT
>VOMN01040750.1:0-30473 GCA_014899125.1 Orchestia grillus
AGACATCGGTGTGGAGACAGTTGAACGACTACAGGACTCAGTGTAGAAATGTTCGAGGTTTGTTCATTTAGTGATGTATTTGATGGGCGTCCTAAAGCTTCTCGTTTATTTATAACGTAAAATGTTTGACTTAACGACGAATAAAATCTTTCAGCTCAGGTTATATTACATGATTTCCACCTAAATTACTTGGGTCTGTTGGCCAAACTCATCAAAATGGACTCTTTTAGTTCCTGTATTATGAGTACTTGCTCTGAGATTACCGTCGCTATGCGTCTGGTACGCTATTAACATGAGAGCTTCCTAATATTAATCATATTAGGACCGGCTAATTTTTGGAATGAATAAAATAATGCGTGAGCAGTCGTTCAAATTAGATTAGCATTCGTTCACTCTATAGTTTTGATCAAATAATAATAATTTTTGACCAAACTCGAAAACTGCTAACGTCTTTTAAGAACGACAGGGGTGCATTATAGGGTTTGCCCCGAATGGTGCATTCAATCAGTGGTCGCCGGAGGAATATTATTGTCTTCGTAGCTCACGCTTTGCAAATTATGATGAACATAAAACTTGTTAAAAAACTAATTTCAGTTTATGTTAAAGCTTTACTTTACGCTTCCATCTTGAGTTTCGCATTCTATTTATATCCATACTACTAAATTCTACAATACTGTATGCTATAATAACATTTTATTTCCTCAGTATTCAGTCTCACTATTGGTGGCTTAGTCAATATTCAACTCAAGAACTTAATACCGCCCTAAATTTATGCAGTCGAATAAGTTGCATTTGTCAAAAATATTTTAAAACAGCAAAGTAATACTTGCATATAGCAATGTACTCTCTTAACTTTTTATTGAACGCCAGGAGCCTTGAATATATTCAACTGTAGACTTGACCATGCGTTTGAAATTTTTTCTTGTTCTTGCCGAGCTTGACACAATCAGGGTGTTGTGCGGAGCCTGTTGACGAGGCCACCCCCGGGACCGACTGTAAAGAACTGTAAGAACAATGTGTTACAAAGAACTGTAAAAACACATTGCACAATAAATAGTTTCAGCCAAATTTTTTTAACAATATTAGTGATTCTGGTAGCCATTTATTTTAGACAGAACCTGAGCCGAAGTTCTACGTAGGGTCCATAGCTTGCATGGTCTCACATACTAGTCATGAAGAGTGCTCACGGATTTCAAAACGATGTTTCAGTGTCGTGTGTTGGGAATAGTAAAACAAACACAAATTCTCGCAGCGTTATCAAAAGTCTGCAGTTGAATTCTGTTCAACTGAAAACGAGATTCCCTATACTAATATGGTGGAAGCTGCCGAGGTCAACACAAGTTGCCGCGATGAGTTTCTCCAACATTAGAGACAGAAGAGTCTTACTAGACGGACATCGACTAGACTAGGGGTTATATATATGGTGCGTGAGGCACACAATATGAACTGGAACGGTCTTAGAACAGTAATGACGAATAACGACCGAAGTTTTCAGAAGCGCAGGTTCTCTTGATTGTTACATTAAGAACTGTGAAAAAGACGCGTCGAGTCCTAGTACGAAGCTTCCTTGGAGACTATTAGCAACAAAGCATGAGTTCTGAATAGGTACGAAAATACTTAAGCCTATACTTTTCTACGGGATATTGTAGGACGCCAAGAATTTCAATTATTTCCAGATTATCTTTAAATTAATCTTATAATTCCTTTGAACAATAGTGCCATTCAAGAGGCGAATAAAACTGGTTCAAGGTGAAAATTGGTGAGTATCTTTGCCAGAGGATTCAATAAACATCGTCCAGAAAAGTAATATTAATAGAGCGGAAGCTCGAGAATTTAAAGGCGAACGCCAACATTTATACAAGGCAATGAGTTTAAAATGTTGTTAGGAACATTGACAGAATTTTAATAGGTTTAAGTCTTAATACTGAAAAAGTTTGATCAACTAATTGAATCGGCGCAAGGCTAGAGGTTCTGACATGCGAAGAGATATGAACCAAAAAAGTGAAAACTAAGATTGTAGCTGCAACAACTTGAAATAAAAGATGTCAAGAGAATGCTGGCTATGTACGGAGTGACGAGCAGTCAGTTAGCAGCCCCTAAGTAAAGTCTTGTTTCTTCCTAGCTGGATCTTGATGTTGCACGAAAAAGTTCAATTTCTAACACGTAAATTTCTTTACGAAACTTATCGACCGTGACCCGAAAATTGACGATTGACCACTTCTTCACGAGAGTCATTACAGCAAACAAACATCTTGATGACATGTTTTTGAGTCCAAGAAAAGTGAGCATCCTATCTAGATTTGAGGGTTGATTTGTTCCAGTCTCTGCGTGAGTCAGACACGTGAGAGCTCAGGTGTGCGCCGGTCACAATCCTCCTGCCGCCGCCTCTGTGGCCGGCTTTACAACTGGCCAGTTGGACTACACAGCTGCTCCTGCACTGGAAAACTCATATGTTAGCTGAAATGGGCTCATAAAATAAGGAAATACGATGATTGTAACATACACATTTTATTACAATGGGTAATGGAATGTTTCAAACAGTCCGCAAATACATAGTTCTATGCAAGGTATGGTTGAGTTTATTACTCATTCGTGAATATTTTTTTTCAATATTTGTCATCGAAAAATCACTTTCGGATTCCGCCAATATTGATGAAGCTAGAGAATTTTAGGTAATAATAATAGGACCACTCAACGAGTTGAGTTCATGTCGTACCCTTCATTTCAGAGTAACATCTCTGTAGCAATTTAGTTTTTTAAAGTAGAAACAAGCCAAGCGCATTTAAATGTCTTAGAGGGTTTTGATATCAACTAATTAACATACCTGAGAAACTATCGCAGATCAATTCAGTTTGGGAACACAGTTTTCGTAGTTCACGGTTGTTTCCGATGAATTTTATGATTAGACGAGCACATTTGTACCTGTGCCTCTGTCTGTACGATGATAAAAGTCGTCGTCTGAGCCAAGCGCAAGACCCGCGACCTCCGACACCTGCAGCAGTGCGACTCAGGAAGAGTTTGGTCTGACTTTGCGCTTCAGTTTAGTGTTGATCAGAAGAAACAACTATTGATCAAAATGGATTAGCACTGATCACAGCTGGTCAGAGTGTGGCATTTTTTTCTTTGTAGTATTTCATACATAGTGCATCTAATATTTTGAAGTTTCGAGTGTGCATCCAGAATTATCGTTACCCGAAGTTACGCGTTACTCTTCCGAACCCAAAGCTGACTAGCGCTGATCAGAGCATATTATAGTTGACCAGAGCAGATTAGTGCTGATCAGAGCAGTTTTATGCTGATCAGAGCAAAATAGTACTGATCAGAGCAGATTAGTACCGATCAGAGCAGATTAGTTCTGATCAGAGCAGATTAGTGCTGATCAGAGCAGATTAGTGCTGATCAGAGCAGATTTGTGCTGATCAGAGCACATTAGTGCTGATCAGAGCAGATTAGTACTGATTAGAGCAGGTCAGGGCTGATAAGAGCAGATCAGTGCTGATCGGAGCAGATTAGTGCTGATCAGAGCAGATTAGCGCTGATCAGAGCAGATTGGTGCTGATCAGAGCAGATTAGTGATGATCAGAGCAGTTTTATGCAGATCGAAGCCGGTCCTTATTTAAATACCACTCCCCAGTTAAGATTGATGACAAATTACAGGTTAGAGCAGGAGACGTGTATATATTTATATTTTTCAGTATTTGCGATCCTAAAATGGTAGCAAATTTGTGTAAGAAATTTCGTTACATTTTAGTTCAGTTGATTGATGTATCTCAATATTTGGAAGATAATTAAAACTGGATTCATACTTCTCAAAACGACTCAGAAATTTTTCAACAAAATTTGAGCGAACCGTTTGGTTCAGAAACTTGTTAACAAAGTGTGGTATTCCCAGTGAAAAAGTAAAAATTTGCGCTATCATACCGTTTTAAATATTGTACATAACATGATTTCAAAGTCTCTGATGTGAAATTTTGTTTCCATGAGATGTCTAGAAAATATTAAGAGTGAAAGTAACCTTGATTTTTTTGGAAAAATAATTCTTACATTTCTATCATCAGTTATCTAAAAAACCTTCAACCGTGCAAAAAAAATGTTTTAATATTGCCAAGTAAATTATTACTAAGAAATCAAATTTGAAAAAAAATTAAGCTCAGATCCTCAAAGGAGTGCAAAAACAAATCCACAACTTTGGATTCACCGCGTCAGGGACGCTGTGCGGTGTGGCTTTGGAGGGAAAAGTTCCCAAGAGCTGTTGGACCGGTTGTCACATCATTTTAGCTAATCACTTTCGCATATACGATGTGTAACTTGTGATGTACCCATGGGCTGCACCAAGCAAACGCTTCAAATCTTTTCTTTCTTTTAACTTTCCGGTAACTTGAGTTTGCCCTTGACTTTGATGCACTTGAATTAATTTTGTCTTCTTTTGAGTAGCTTTTCAGGCAGGCCAAAACGAATAGAACTCGGAAATCTAACAGCCGCTTACAAGCAAAATTATGATTTTTTATGACATGAGTTGATGGCAGCAATGATGAAAAATATACTTTAAGTGTGTGGGAATAAAGGCGAATCTTTCAAATATACTTAGTTAGCTTCTCTTTACTAAGGTGGAAGGAGAATTATAATGAACTAGACAACCTGTGACCCGTTGGGTCAAATAAAATTTATCAAAATAAATCCGTATCCAGAAATATATCATATGTAGTTAAGTCGCTATCCACAATACAGGAATAAACGAAGAGTATAAATTTCAAATATCTCAGAGCCGACAGACAAACGATTCTGCCCTCTTTCTCATTCCCAAATCCACTTTACTAACTTGTCCGACTTAAATTCCTTTCTTTTACGTGGCATAAGTGTGTATTTTCTCTTCTGTGCACGGTTTCAAGCAAACAAGCAAACAAAACGACCAGAGTTTTAGTAATATACAAGATAAATAGTTGATTCGCTCTGAAAAATCATATTCAGATTACAAACGAATTGTTTGAGTTCTTATAATGTTATAATTAATATTTTTCAACTAAGTTTTCACAATATGACGTCTTTAAGCCAGTTTTTGATTAGGCACTCGAGTTTTTTTGAAGTATTTTTAGGAAACGGCCTATATTTTTATGGAATTTTTTCTCTATAGTTTTTCACACAAGGCGCATTAAATATTTTAACATTTCGAGTGTGGCTCCAGAATTATCGTTAGATGAAGTTACGCGTTAGTCTTCCGAAACCAATCATATACACGCATAGGCTTGCATTACTTTTCCAACATTTAAACAAGAGATTTATTTCAGACTCGTCCGATCAGCCCGTAACATATCATAGTTATGAAACTCTAGTTCTGCAAGTGCAATTTCAAGCTCCCTTTTCCTGTTCAAAGTCGCATGCCTTCGCCTAACGCCTGTGATCTTAAAAACTGGACAGGATCTTCTGGCACGGCATGATAAATATATCATGCCGCCCACTGCCGCTCGGAGAAGGTTGTGTACGATGGGTAATCATTCCATCAACATTCCATCACCTTGTCTAAGACACAAGGTGATTTTTAAATATGGGGCATGAAATAATATTTATTAATTTCTCTATTGTTGAATGGAGTTTGAAAAGACGAGGTATTTTAATTTCATAAATAAATTATTTTATAAGTGAAAAAATAATATTTATGAAATCTTAAAATATTCTGGTTTTTGTCCGAAATGTTCGTAACCTTGATACACAGTCTGGTCTAAAAGCCACGCGCCATATGATTATAGTGAATATGAGTATTCTACATGAGAATTTTCCTGGAAAATTTATCTCGAGATTTGGTGATGTTGAATGGCCAGCTAAGTCCCCTGACCTATCCACTTTCGTTTTTTCCTTTGGGGGAGACCTGAAAGGAAAAGTTCACCGAGAAAACCAAGTCTACACTAGCTCAAGGCATCCTTCGAGGAAGAAATCCAGTGAATTTAACATGATCTCACCAGAGCCTTAATGAAGAGCCTGCTTAATCGGGCCGTTTTTCGTCTGCACTCAAGGGGCGTGCGTGAAGAGTACTTTATGCTATAGCAGAATCAAACTTATACTTTCAGGATTTCATAAATACTATTTTTTTAAATCCATTCATTAATATAGACGTTATTAAATCCTTTTTTAGGCCCCATATTTAAAAATTACCCTGTATTACTCTTAGTTCTCTAAATTTCAATAAGATAATTATAGTAATTATTTCACTAGTTATCCATTTTCATTCTTTCTCGTATAAATATAAGAAAACAATCAAGCACAGAAAAATAGACTGAGATTGAAATACATGTCTCATAAACTAGCGGCTTCTCGTTTTATTGGTTGAACTTTTTTTTCGTGAGTCCTGAAATAGTATTATTCCAAAACATTCTAGAATGCATTGAAATATGATGGTCAATCTTGAATGAATTCGTTGAGCTCAAAGTACATTTACACTTTTCAGACAAAAAATTTTTCACTATGAAATTTGCTAAAAATTTGAAAGTTACTTATACTTCTAAATCACGGGTCACGCTAAGAGAAAGCGTGTTAACAGAGCCTCGAGCGTGTAATAGAGTTCTAGTGTTCTTGTAAAGTAATTTTATATAGTAGCCTAGAACAGAACTGATCGAAATTGTCAGTGTCAAGTGATGATTAGTTCTAATATGGCGAGTTATTGTGTCAAAAACTGAAAGGAATGAAATTATCTTTCACTACGAGGTGGGACTTAGTTTAATGCGACTAACACATCAGCTCAACGTCAACTCATTTTGCCAACAAATTCTACGAAAGAATTAAAAACTCAGCTTCATTTTGCAGAAACGAATGACGGGTCATGAAAACAGTGCTAATCACTTGGCCGTCGTAGAAAACCTGTTGAAAGAGTTAACTGACAAGCATTTCAAATTATAACAAATGTCAACCAATAAATCATCATGTACTGAACAAATTATAATTTTTTCGAACACCATATTCTTCACAGAACAATAAATTCACACATACTAAGTTTTTTTATTAAGTTCTTTCCAAAGGAATGGGCGTCAGATAGGCATCATTTACATCGTTCTTGAGATGCACGGTTATAATGTAGGTTTTATAACAACCTTCATTAACCCTTTGGCGACACAGACGAATTAGGGAAAAAAGGTGTGGATGAAAGAGCTAGGCTTCAGGGGTTGATTAAGATATCGTAAATGGGCTACTGAGGTCTTTGAGGTTGAAATAAAATTACTGGGTATACACTCATTGAAATTTTGAACCGTCTGGGTATGTCTGCATTCATTCGTCCTCTCAGTACAACAGCAGCAGACAACGTGTGAGGATAGATGTGGCAATTTGATTCCGCACTGAGTATATGCATCGTGTGTATTCTCGGACGTAAAGCGTCATTGCACGATATAAATTTAAGTTATTACTTCAAAGTGCAATGGATTTTTCAAGTACATAACTACAGTCAATTTCACAAGTGGGGCCCAGCTCGACCAGTTATGTTTAGTTAGAGAAAATTTAGTACTGACGATATATGGTATATTCATCACTTATATTCTAGTTTTTGAGCGTACTCTCCTCTCATACAGTGTGCGGTAACATTAGGTAATTCGGAGAAAGTAAATTTTTCCATGGAACAAAGTTGACTTACTTTGAATGTTTAACAGTTGGCATACTTATTAAGTCATATTTTCACACGGCTCAAAAAATTGACTTTCATTTCATTTCTCAAACGCAATTGCGGGTCACTTGTGCAACAAGAGAATGACACACACACAGAAATGCACTGCATTGTTCTCCAACGTGGGGTATCTCGGGGAACGAGTTGAGAGACGGGGTTGGTATGGGAAATTGAGATACAAAATAAGGATAGAGGGGTTCCGTTCTCAAGTTAAATGTTCAGTACCATGATGACCTAATTAAACCATAAATAAAACAAAATTCATACGAGTAACTAAATAAGTTCAGTGTGCATCACAAACACAAGCATGCTCAAAGATCTCGTAATTGTTTGAGGGCAAAATATCCGTAATATTCTTTTTATAATTTTTCCCAGAGTCTCTAGCTGGAGCGCGTGAGGGCGGCGTGGGCTGCGGGAGCTGCTCACACCTGCAGCGCGCGGCTGTGGTGGCCGCCCCCGCACGAGGCCGCGTGTGGGGGCGAGAGAGAGGCCCTGTCATACTAGGAGCCAGGCTCGGCTGAACGAGTTGGACTGAACTTTTTTGAGGGCGAAAGTCGTTGAAGGGTATTTTTAGGAGGCTTCTATGACGAGAAAAACAAAAGTGATGACAAATGAGTTAATGCATCAATACGTAAACTGTAAATCGAGACAGGTTATCAGTAATAAAAGTGTTTTTACAACTTAGAAAGAGTCAGAACAATTGCAATAAACTAATAAGCGCAAAGTAATGACACAGAGGAGCAGGCGTCACAGAGCAATGCAAATACCTACTTTATAGTGAACAGGTCAATTCTGGGAATCCTCTGACAAGCAGCGTAGCACATTCGAGGTACAACCAGAAAGTTCGGGGAAATGTGAATATGACATTGAATGCATTTGATTTATGTCTCCGCATTCATTCCTGTGGAAGCTGTACGGTGGTTTCCAGACGCAGCTGTACATGCGCACGTGTCATTGCTGCTGACACCTGTCGCCTCCGGGAAATTTCACCCGTAGAGGTAGTAGGTTAGGTAGGTAGATACTCGATAGCTGCTCAGAATTTAGGCTCGATAATGTTTACTGTCGAAATGGTGGCATTTCAGCTTTTTTCAAGAATGGCAGAAGGCGCTGAGCTCCAAACTTTAATGCTGTTGAAGTGAAAACTGAATTGTCATCTGGTTTTGGAAGGGTAGGGAAGTATAAATTTACTTCGATTCCTAGTCAAATATTACCGATGACCAGTTTGAACAGATGCTGATTGCTTCAGGTTTTTATCGCTTTCATCCGTCAAAGTTTTATACATGAATGTACAGACGGAATATTGGTGAAATAAAAAATCTTCATAATTCTTTAGTATTTATACATGCGAATCATTTGTATGAGGATTATAATACAAATTTCTCATCGCTTAATGATTCGTTTTTGCAGAGTAAAATTATTGTTTTCTTATTTATATGAATTCCATGGTAAGCTCATATGCGGTTTAGATGAATAACTGTTTTGTACATTGTTTTTCATGCTTAAGCAGGTAATATATGTTTCTAATTTTGTTGAGAATCTTTATTTACCTCAGTGCCAATATATGGAACTGTACATGCGCATTTAAAAATCAGGTTCTTATCGATGATAATCTTCCAAAATTTAGACAAACTAGCTCCTTTAATCCGGTCTTCACCGATTTTAACAGACAGAATATGTGCATTCCGCTTGTAGGATATATGTCAGTACATTTTTATCGATATTGATGCAAATTTTATAGCAATTGAGCCACTTTTTTTTTTTGTAGCTTTCATTTATTTTATTTGCTATTGTAACGTTAGTGGTATAATTTTAGTTGTGAAGAGCTGTAAAAAGCGAGTTATTGTGTAAAAAGCGAAAAAATTTGAAGAATGAAGTGAATTCAGCCATATAATTGACGTACATGAAAAACAAGAGAGATTTGACTTATGGATCGAAATATGTATTTTGTACTACTTATGGCACGTAATATGCAATGTTTATCACTTATGGCAAGTAATATGCAATTGTTATTCCTCATGAGATGTAATATGAACCTTTTACTACTTATGGCACGTAATATGTACTTTATGCACTACTTATGGCAAGTTATATGTACTTAAACTGCTTAGGGCACGTAATATGTACTTTGTACTACTTATAACATATAATACATACTTTTTACTACTTATGGCATGTAATAAGAGTATGTGCTTCACACTACTTACGGCACGTAATATGTTCCTTGTACTACTTATGTAATATGTACTTTCATGTAACATTACGCAAGTATATTTCGACTGTTTGTGATCAGATGTCAAAGTTAAGTATGATAGGTCTCATTGTGGTCCTGAATACTGAATATTTAATCCGAATTTGTTCTGTTGTTTGCACGTAAACAGTGGACGGCTATTAATAGTTAATTCTCTGCATGGTATTAAGAATCTATTTGGTGTCTTAATGTGGTATATTATCAAAAAATAATAATGTTGCACCATCATTCAAAGTACTTTTTGTCTATGACCACTTTTCTGTGTTTCCTATATAACTTTATTTATCCCTTTAATGGAAAATCATTTCAGATAACTCTGAACTAATGAGTCACTTTATCAATAAACAATTTAAAATCACAAACGTTTCATTGTTGGGGTCTTTGTTTGCTTGAATTCTTGCATGCGCTATGTAATTTATGGACGTTTTGGGCAAGTTTTCACTCTAGAATTATGATTTCTGTAGTAGTCCGTTTCCTCCTTAAATTTCAGAACGAGCTCAAGGGAAAGACGACTTGTTTGCACAACTAATTAACAGTTATCTAACTAGTCAGAGCGGCCCACTTGAATAACAGTTTATTGAAAGTAACAAGTTCAGTGTCTCAGACAACACTAAGAGTATTTTCTTATTTTTAACCATGATGTATTAGCTATGTATGTTTTCATATAACATAATATGCAGTGAATCTGTTTTACCTATGATCAAAGTTTTTAATTATTATAGATTTATATTTTCCAAAGTGAATGTTGAATTTTAAAATACATATGTAAGATTACTTTGAAACCAGATTTTTAAATAGAAGGAACTTTTTGAGCTGAATTGTACCATCACACATACGGTCAGTTTGGAAAAGTGAGGCTTGGAATAATGCCCTCCAGTAATTGCAAGAGACACTTTAGACTTTGTTGAACACTTGGCTTTTTAAGGACGTGTACACCACTCCATGTTTGAATTTTTTCCGTCAAAGGTTGTTACGTTTTCTGTTAGATTTAGTTACCAGCCAACAATTATGAGGCACGTATCTAGAAATTAGGCTAGAAAAATTCCCTTCTATTCATCTTAATCAGAAAAGGGGACTTTCGTGCTTATTAGCTACAAAACAAAACCTTATATAGAAGCAACTACCTTTGTTAACTTTTGTTTTGTTTATGGTCAGAATTCAACACCAGTAATTACAGCGCCTGGAACAATGCAAAACTAGCATTGATGTATTTTGGGATCTAAGCAAACGAGTGTTGCACTGCGAAGACTGTAAAGTCAATTTCTTTTTCGAGGATGCTCACCATTGACATCTAAACACATAATAACACTACAATATACAAATGAAACACGAAAAAAACTTATACATACCTTCAAACCCCCACCATTCAGCAGGGTATTTGTTCACTATTGACTTAGGTAACCAACATTTGATGATAGATTTTATAAATATTCGGGCTTCTAAACAAAGATATCGAAAATTCTCGTAATCAGGAACACTGTCACTCTTTTTAATCGTCTATTTTTTATTAATCATCTCAATAGTTATCTCCAGGATATCTGATGTCTGTATCGTGACATCAAAATTTGAAAATGCGACCAAATCTACCTTCTGATTGAGAGAATTGAACTAAAAATTTTATCCTAATTATTCTCGAATTAATCGGAGTGGAAATTGATATTACTTATTTTCATGGTAATAAGAAGCAGCAGCAAGTATGATTGGTGTGTCAGTGGAAATTGTTTGTATTTTATTCTCTTGTGTTGAAAGTGGCGCACAACATGTTCATGAATTTTAGCAGAACTTGGAAACGTTCAGCATTCCTGGACTTTTTGCACAGGTTGAGTCGTGTTGACTTCTACACACTTGAGTTAGAAAACTCTGAAGAGGGTCCCTTAAAATGGTTTCTGGTAGAAGCTAAAATTTTTCAAATAAATGGATTTCACTTCAAATGAGAGTCAAAAAACATTTATTGTATATAATTAACATATTCTGTCAAATGTGCACTAAAAAATATAGGTAGTTTTTTATGAACAGCCAAGTCATAAATGGATAAAATTTACCCACATCTACATCGATAACAAAGAAAAACAACACGAAGGACGGTAGATATCGTACTCGAGGAACAGTTACGGCGCCACATCAACAATTTAAAATGAAGTAGTCATATCCATAGCCATATTAATAGGAATATTCAAATTCATAGTCGAAATAACATTTATAGTCATAGTCACACAGTCATAATCACCGTCATGTTCATACTGGTAGTGACAGTCATAGTTACAGTCGTATATATAGAGTTACAGTCATGCTCATATCCACATCATAATCACAGTTATATTCATAGCCACAGTCGCAGTCCCGTTTGCATCTGGTGATTCATGCATGAGTAATGAAATCTTTTTATTTATAGCTCCCTCACAGCAGCGAGCTGCATTGTGTTGAGAGGCCTCAGTGAGGTCGCTACAGAGGCATATGCTTCGCTACCCAAAATGCATGTCTTTTCAGCACTCTGTGCAGCATTATTAAAACATATTTCTCCTCATTCAAAATTCAAATGGAACGGGCAAAGCTCTTGATTCATGGAGCTTGACAAATTTCAAAACATTCATTCAATGGCTGATCTTTTGTCGTTTTTGTAAATAAAAACACTTGTTTCACCGTTCCGCCCCAGCTTAAAATGAGTTGCAGATCCAACGAGCGGAATATTAGCTGGCCTGAGCTCGACTCTACGGGAGCAAACTGTGCAACTTTTCCGTGACGTTTGTGAGACCCTTTTGTCAAAAGCTTGCAAGATGAAGGTAATTATTTTCAGGCGTCTACTCGCTTAAAATATATTTTCAGTCTAGCTATAATGCGTCAGGATAATTATGAGCGGTTTTCTAAAGAATATTTAAGCTAAAAGTTCCCAACTTAAATTCGATTAAGTGGTTCATTCAAATTACTCTTTAATGTCACTTTTTCTACGGAAGTTTAAAATTAATACTCAATTCTCAAGTGTTGACTATTTACAAACCATGTGAATGGAAATTTCCTTGGACACTTAAGCTGCAAACATACCTAAATTTTCTAATGTAAATTCATAGGCATTTAATACTTTGATATTGAACTTATTAAAAGTATTCTGTAACGGGTACGTCAAAATATTTTTACTTAGATGCAAGGCTTTATTATTCAAGTGTAAAATACTTGCGTCGAAGAAAATTTCCAAACCTGAGTAATATTTGAGTAGAAGCAGAAAATTCGTAATTATCGGTGTATCAACGTTGAACATTTGACTCGTACTAAACCAATGATATGAGTTATAATCCAAGTTAGAATTAGAAGCCTATGTAATATACTAGCAACGAACTATTTCCAAGCTTTGTAATATGATGTAAAAAAAATTTGGATTTCGGGATTGAATAGTATGCAAACCCTTTGAAGACAAATATCAAACCCTATTACGTCGTGAAACAGTTCAGCCAGGCAGGAACTGTACTGAAAATCTTAACATTGGATCTGACCATACTTCGAATTCTAAATTCTAGAGCGCGACACCTTCAGTAAGCCAACTTAAGATGTTTAAAAAAAAAGATATTCTTCTCACAGTCGCTTCAGCTGATAAACGAACGAAATTGTCTGTAAATGATGCTGCTCGCGATGACTGTTAATGGAGGGGAAACGTGGCTACACTTATGCTTTTTTCTAGATCTGTTCAATTTTCCGTGATTTCGAAACTAATTATTTCTCTCGCCTTTCTGAGCACGAAAGACTTACACTAACTAGACTTTTCTGCGTCTTAGTAATAAAGGTTATGCAATAGACATGTGACAATTTTGTGAAAGTGTATCATCATAATTTTAATTTACAATTGTGATTTACTCATCTCTGTTCCTCGAGCAAATTATTCCCAATGAGACATCAGTTTAAACTGTTCAACGTAGGAAGCCAAGTCTGCAGTCGTACACTTCAAGTGTGCAGGCAATCGCAGTGATATTGTAATATTTATGAGACCTAGCTTAAATATTTTGGGTATTTCTATCTTCATACTGTAAGCTATTTTTATATTCAATTAACTTGTTATTCTCAGCAAAATCTTTCAGTCGTTCCTAGAAATTTAGACTCTATATTCTCGTGTTCGTTTCTCCTCGCGGTGCAAGTACGGATCGCCGAGCGTGAGCTCCAAGACGTCTCTGATTGTCTCGGGAGTTGCAATTTCCGAACAAAGTTGAAGTATTTTATGCATTCGTACGTTGGGATAATTTTATAAGTTCTATAAATTAACTACAGCGATGTTATTCTTGGAAAATTTGATTGATTTACTTCTTAAAAATACTAGAAGCTTATTCCAATTTTGCCCTAAAGTGCACTAACAGAAAAACACATTTCCATTTCAGACACAGCTGTTTGTGCTGGGATGCCTCCTCGTGCTGACGGTGAGGACGTGGCTCGAGCTCTGCAGTCAAATGCATGCCGCTTCATGAACATTTGTTTTACAGTTAACAATGGCTACTGAATGCGAAACAAAGAGTGTAGGCATTATGGAGTACAAAGCATTGATTTACGCATGTGCTGCAACGCTAAGAAAGTCTTTTTCAATTCACATATGTATTCAAACTTTTATGAAAAAAGTATAATGACGTGTTTTGAAGTAGTATGAGCTCTAAAATTTGGTCAGTCTTCAGGGAAATTTGCGTCATATCTATGAAATTCAGAAGCATTAAGGACTTCATGTAGAAAGAATTATATAACTCCCATTTACCTAATTTCTTAACTTTCGGCTTTGATATATTGAATGAGAAAAAACAGGATATCAAGCGCTCATAGTTTATCACATTTGAACGGAATCACCTTTCAAATAGAAATGAGGGTTAACGCTGATTTACTTATTTTTCAGAGCGCACTGCCCGCTGAAAGTGAGTACCTGTGAGAGGGTGAAGAGGGGAACTATAGCAGGTACCCTGCAGGTCAACTCAGGTAACGCATCAGACTCGCCAAGCGTCTGAAAGGCATACATGAGACACGTATGCCGTATGGTGTCACTGTTGAAAAAAATCAACTTCTATACATTTATTTAATACTGACCCAAGGGATGACCAAAAATTTCACATACTGGTATCAGCAATTTCACAAATGGTAAGTTTTAATCTCGGTAGAGGATAAGTTTGCTCTAAAACGGCAGTTTTTCTTGATTGTTTTCTTTCATTTTCGGCAGAGCACGCGTAAGGAACTGCGAATTCTCTACCATTGTCTCTCGTCGCTCTGGAGAGTTCAGCCGAGATGAACTCATTGTTCTCTGATCGATATCAATGAGCATTAACCAACTTAGGTCCGAAAAATATACACTCGAAACGAAAAATAGAGCATTTGGAGCTGCGAAACTGTCCCGCACAAATTGCAGAATGGAAAAATAGGCAAAAATATAGCTCTTGTTTTTTCAAGACCCACTTGGTTACACGAAACTCTTGTATGAATGAAGCTGGCTGGACGAATAATGCGATACTAAATACGAGCAAGCGAACAAACTTGGCTGGCATTGAGAAATATTTAAAGATTTTCAGCACTCCCTTTCTCATCAGTTCTGAGATATACAAGTTGAGAAACATTCTTGTAACGTTTTTTTAAGATCAAATAGTATAGAACTATATGTAAACTTCCATAAATTGAAAAATAAAATCCTTAAAAATTCTACTTACTTACTGTATAGGGCATGTGGTTGTTCTCCAAAACTGAGTATTTTCTACAAGGCGTGACAAAAATAACTGCCATGAAAATTGATGCACACGTAACCTGCAAGACATACTACTTGTTTCAGACGATCGAACCTCGCATATCTCAGTGCAGTGATAATTTACTGAGCGGTACACTTGTCTCGTTCTTTCTTATGTACTTGTAATTGTACGCTACATAGTTCAGCCCATTATCTAACATTTTTTTACCCGCGCATTCAAATCAGAATCTACTTCTGTTTTTTCAATGCGAAAAACATTCTTTTCACTATTATTTTGGTGCTAGGTATAGAAATATTTAAAATGAAGATATGTACCCTTCGAGGCCTCACTTTTTGTCTCTTGTCGCAATCTTTGACCAAGCGCATGATGATCGGTAGCTCCGTAGCGTCATTTGCCTTACACGTGCTGTATGACATGTACTGTATTATGCAAACCAAAGTACCAATCGAATTTGACTTTTGCAAATTCAATTCACTGTGTAAATTTTTTTATCCCAAATTCGTGATGGCAATCAAATTTTCACGTAGCAGACTCAAGACAGCTTCTCTAGAATTACGCCGTGAGAAATAGCGTGATTATAGTGAGCACATTTCCGACCCCTCTTTTCAAAAGGCTTGCTGTCTTGTTACCTAACTCGTCCTCTCAGGGGATACTGATGAAGACTCGGACGAGCTCGTGAGGGCCGCCGAGATGCTGCGCTGGTTCGATGCATCACTTGAGGACGCGGCCTTCGATGCCAGACAGGACGACCAAGGCGTTACCCCCACTCCTACTGATAATGATAATAACGATGGCGATGATGCTAATAATAATGATAATAATGATGATAACACTGATGACGGTAACGGTAATGATGATGATAGTGGTGATGCTGCTGATGGTGATGGTGATGATAACAGTGAGATTGATTTTGAGATACTTGCGGCTGCGGTTGAAGAAGAGTCGGAGAATAGTGGCGGTGATAATCAGGATGATAATTAAGCTGATTAGTTTAGGAATTAGTACTTGCGACCATCAATGGAAGCACACAGAGGCAAATTGTATAGGCAGATAGATCGTTCAAATAATTGCAATGTTCTTGAGTATTTTAGTTGCTGGAAGACAAAAAATAAGATAGCGACAGGAAGATGGTAACTGATTAATGAATTTGGAGAAAGAATAGCAGCATGGTCAAGACTACGAGATTAAATGCATGGTAATGACTGTAGCGTAAGTAGTGTGCTTGCAAGTACAGAAGCACCAGTACAGTAATAGTTACATTAATAGCAATTGGTACTGTAACTAGTACGGAAATAGTTACATCAGCATCACAGTACCCAGTACGGTAATAGTTACATAAACAATGTGGTGACTAGTACAGTATTGGTTGCATCAATAATGTGGTAGCTAGTACAGTATTGGTTGCATCAATAATGTGGTAGCTAGTACGGTAATGGTTACAAAAACAATACGGTAACTAGTACGGTAATGGTTACATCAATAATACGGTAACAAGGACTGTGATGGTTACATCAAATGCCCTGGAATGGTAGCAATACTAACACCGTGGTAAGCGACCGGCACATGGGCACCACCAGTGAAGAACGTCAATACGTCGCCTCAATGGGGGCATGCCGGACTCATGAAGCAGCTTTTGAGATTTTGATCAGATGGGAAACGAAAATTATTCGCTCCACGTATAACATGTAAAAAATTCATTTGCTCAATTTTGATGGTTCCTTTCGCAAAATATTATAGTCATCTCCGAGAGTGTAGTGACAGATACCCTTTGATTTTTCACGCCATATCCCGGAAAGAGAATCATGATTTTTGCCCCGTTTTCATAATTCATGTGCGAATGCAATAGTGCATTAATAATTTTGCTCTGGAAATAAGTGAAAGTAAATTAGGATTTCAGGATACCATTACTGAAATTCATGGAAACATCCGAAAGCTCTGTTACTAGAGGATTGGATGTGCATTTTAATGACGTGACAATTTATCGAAATGAAAATAAAATTTGCTGAGAGAGGTTCTCTGCACTAAAGTTTGATGTTACCGAGCAGTTATTTAAGAGGCTGCTTGCGTACAGCACGGAGTTCCATCATGCACAGCTTACGATCCTAGTTAGCACTCGCGTTTTCTTTGAACCTGACTGCACTTCTGTTGTAATGTTTGGTTTACTTACTCGAACAATAAATGTTCAAGTATAATTTTGTTTTACTTATGTTTCAGTTAAAAAATGTTTTAATGCGTTTCAGAGAAACTAAATTTTTTTACTGTTTGCTAAAACATTTCAGCAAATACGAGAATAGTTTTAGGATTCTTGATTAAAGTGGCTCATCTTGTTCTCATTCATCGAGAAAACATGTTAGAATACAAAGCTTGTATCTGTAAAAAGAGAACAAAAGAGAAATTGCAAATAAATTAATAAATGGAGAAAAAGAAAAGGAATGAAGAAAGAAAAGGGAAAGAAAAATGGTTTATTCCGAAATCAGCCTCATTCGAAGCATGGTCCAAGTAGGTCTTTCAATATGTAAAACTACAACCTTAAAAAGATTGATAAAGAAAGAAAAGGATAGAAAAGATTTATGAGAGAAAGAAAGAAAAACAGCGAGAAAGAAAATAAGGAAACGTGAGACTCTATTCATTCTCACAGAGTTGACGTACAGCACAACATTGGATTTCACAGAGATGCCATACAGTTCCTAACGCTTGAGTGATGTGAACATTGGGGAGCTAAAGCTCCATTTTCCAAGAGAAGCACTTTGTGATTCCTCAAAAATCCCTTTTGCCGAGCCGGGAGTCGAACCTTGGCATCCTCACTCGAGAACAGAGCGCACAACCAGTAGACAATGGAGCCCTCATAGCAGCGTGTAGAATACAGAAAATAGATCGTGTGCTTTAATGCCTTCAATACCTGCCATGAAATTACTCGTTCGTAACCTGTAGAACATCGTTGAAAGCTCGGTTAAATTCACCTAATAACCGAGTGCAGTTTGAGCGAAACGAACAAACTGAACAATGGTATGGTGCAAAGGCTTGAAGTACAGAACTACAGAAAGATCAGAATTGAGTGAAAGTTAAGGAAATAACTTTACTGCTCTTGTTGCTTTCGCTCGGCGGCGCAATGTCGTATCCATGGCTGTTATATAGGGCTGTGAAGGGAAAAATATCAGTGGAAATTATCTATATGCAGGCTTTATATTAAACATCAGCAATAATATTCGAATTGGTTACGAAATAATCAACGGATTTTGAAAGGTTAACCATTTGTCATTAAGTATGGAACATGGTATGAATTTTGAAGCGCTGTACTGAAGGTCGATTGGTTTTGCTAGGCATCAAAATCTCTTCCAGTTATTATACCTACATTTTCAAGAAATTCGGATGAAAATTCAATCATCGACGAAGAATAATCCATCTCAAGTTCAGATAAAATTTTTGTGAAATTACTCGATAGCTTTGAATTGGCTTAACTGAAAAAAGTTTGACTCATAATAGTGAAATATGACATTTGTGCTCCAGCGTCAGCATCCGAAGCTCTGGAGGAAGCTACACAGTTGAGAGCTGAGCATCGCAGCAGCTGGCGTCTCCGCTCTATGAACTTGGGCTGTAGCTTTGTGTCCCTCCATTGCAAAATTAGGGGCAGTTACGCATGAGAGGCTTATCGCTAGCGCTCGTGGTAGCATCCGCTATCTAAAATATTTAAAAAGCGAACCGAATACATTTTTAAAATATACGTGCTAGTAAACTAAAATCCAATAAAAATCCAATAAGTCACTATTGGGGGTCAAAATTATCGGTAATAGTAATCACCGATTATGAACGATAATTTCCAATTACAAAAAATATGAAATCAGGGCAAATGAAATGAAATTAAGTTAACTAATTCATTTAACCGCAGCGTACATCTCTGCTCGAACATATGTAGCTGATACATCTACCACACTTGGTGCACTGCAGGCGGAATTATCACGTAATATTGTGCACTGCATCAAGCTTGAACTACACTTTCTGCGCCAAACTGCAGAAAGTCATTAGGGAAGCACTTCATGGATTTTTAACATTGTTCTTCATTAAATCAGGTTTTAGGAATTAAACATCAGGACATCAGGAATTAAATTCGTTTTTATAGTAATTCATGAAGAATTTTCAAATCAAAGAAAGTCTGAAATCTTATTTCAGCTAAATTTTAACCATCCATAAGCCTTATTTTATGGGAAGGCAAGTTTGTATTTTCTAAATGGAGAAAAAACTTTAGCGTCTTCTCAGAATTTGGTTCAAACCGGAGCACTTGCGAGGAATGTCTGCTGAAAACCTGCTGTTAAAATGCTTGTCAAGTTTGTGCGTGGGCAGTGTTCCACGAAAGCTGTTGTCGCATATCGTTTTATAATAATAGTCTCACCATTCAGAGAAGTGGGACACCTTGATGTATTCCGGCACACGCACCTGGCCTTCGGTGGTAATCAACATATATATAAGGCTCGATCCAAGATAGCATGCTTACCATTTAGAGCAACTGCGACAGGACGTGTGAAGGCCTTCCAGCAATTGTGAACTTTTTGAAATCTAGTGTTTCCTGAGCCTCTGCGACTCTAATCATCAAAGATGAAGGTGACTGCTGAAATTCATTTATAAGGAATAGTTTTTTCAACAAAGTTTGTCCACTCATATTAATGAAATATTTTTAACCAGGTAAAATAAGTGTTGTATGTTGAGATAATTATTATGCGAAGCTCAATAATGTTTATTCATACATATTTCTAACTCTGATTTGATTCAGTAAAAAATTCTAGGCAAAGGAAGACGCTAATCTGAAGTTTAGAAGTGAGCTCAAGTCTCATGATAGAACTGGCTGAATTAATCGGGATGCAAAACATTGCTCTCAATGAATAAAAAATATAAATTGATAGGATGGAATTGAATATTCTTAAAGGCATTTAATTGCATGTCTCAACTCACTGAGGACAGTTCTGAAAGCACTAAAAAAGTGTAAATGTGCTTGTGTGATCTAAAATGCCAGAAACTGATTGAGAAAAAGAAGCGTGAACCCTGAAGAATACTTCTCAAAAATCTCGTCTCATCAGCCTACTTTTTTATTCCTATTTGTGCGCAGCTGTATTGGGAGAATAAGGGGGGATTCAGTGGAGAACTTTTTATAGAAACACCCACCGTACAGAAAATACGAGGGTCAGATAAAAATCCTCAGACAACTCTTAAAATCAACGTTGAGTCAGAAAAAAAACACAGTAGTTCAAAGAGAGAATTACATAGGTTTCAAAAGCGTATAGATAATAACCATTCTAATGGAGAAAAATTACTACTGTTTTGGTAAGTAAACTTTTTGGCCATTTGTGTCTGAGGACTTTTTTCATACTACCTTTCAAAATTGTCCAGCAGAACTTCATTGGGTAATGAAAAAATGTGAATTTTAAGTGGAATCAGAGCAACAGCCACTTCTCGACATCATTCAGAGTGGACCCACAACCTAACTCGAGTAAGAGTTTCAAGGGTGAAGGCGTGGCTAACATGCTGCACGTTCGTAATAGAACTTCTCCCAAAACAATGCGTGAATGTTCATTAAAAGTGACCTTTCCTGTTGACACACAACCGCTAATCAGTTAAGTTGAGCCACCCGCATTTTCTTTCCTAACGAGCAATAATTTCCTCGTGAACACAACTTACTGGTGTGAGAGGTTGCTACGTTTTATTGGGTCGAAGAAGACGGGACTGTTTTTTCTTACAAAACGGAAAAGTGAAACTAATAGGATAGCAATTTCAAATTCTGATAAATTCTGAAATTAAACAATAAAGGGTGATCTGATGTTAATCAAAGAAATTATTAGCATATGCACTTCTAAATAATCTTACTACAACTTTTATTTCAGCTGCAGCTAGTGCTCCTTGGGTGCCTCGTCGCTCTGGCGGTAAGAAAAGTTTAAAAAAATGAATAAGATAAAGTTTTGATAATTTTTAAAACATTTGTTGCTGCAAAATTGGTCGACTATGAAATATTCACTAAAAGAGTTAAAAGATGCTTTGCTGATATACTAGATCATTAAAGTTCCCTTTGTTTCAGGTTAGCTAAGAAGTCTATGAAACGAGTAAAAATTGACTAGAATTTTTATTGATATAAAACAACTAGACATGAGTATACCCTAAGGTACTTCTCAGTTATTTCCGAAAAAATTGTTTCTTCTTATTACCATACATAAACGGGCGACTAATTTTATCAAGCGCTCACGAAATAATCATTTCGTTACCCAAAGTTCCCGTATTTGACATTGAGTAATTTTGCTGTTTGAGCAGTCAACAATTGATGCCTATATATAACTTCTCATGCAAGGACAAAAAGCAATTCCTAATTGTATGTACTTTTATTTTCCAGAGCGGACGCGGAGTCCAGAAGTCCTCCCTAAAAGCGACGGACTTGTCTTCGCCCTTCAGGACCAGCGGAATGAGCGCCCGGGATGATGACATGCATTTGTGCTTGATGGGCAGTTGCTGGGAATGCGGCACAGACACCGTCTGTTTTTCCAGCTCCGAATGTGATGACAATGAGGTGTGCATTTTCGGGTCTTGCTGTGAACAAGAGGATGACACCTGTTCTTCTCACAGCGATTGTGAGGATGATGATAGTGAAGAAGATGATGAGAGTGAAGAAGATGATGAGAGTGATGAAGATGATGAGAGTGATGAAGACGACGAAGATGAGGATGACTACTCTGATGACGATGACGGCGACTATAAATGATTGCGATATAGACAATTGGAAACATCTTGATGGCAATGACTGCTATGCAAGGAACGTAGTACATAAAATAGTCCACAGTTAGTATAACCCTATTATCACAATTGTTGAAGATCAGACTTAGACCATCAATACTGTTACACTAAAGACAACCCAGGATGGATAGTGTTGGCTATTTAATTTCGTAAATGAAAGCAATGATAAAACTGGAAAATGCATTCTTTTTTTTGACGTAAAATTTTGTGAATCATTTCACTCACCTTCATATATATTCATGATAATAATAAAAAAACATCTAGCGAAGTTCTTGAACTAATTAATCGATGAAGTCGTTATAGATCGTAACCTTCCCTAATTGCCACAGGTGACACTTATGTAACTTTTTTGCTACAATTACTTCACTTTACGTAAAAAATTAGACAAATATTTACTTCAAAGTATCTTGACGTTTGAAAAGTTTCTTCATGCACAATTTTCTCTCATTAAGCTCGTATATTGTAAATGAAGAGTACTGTAATTCTTTGCTTATTTTATCATAAATCTTAAATGTGCAGTGTTTTGGGTTTGTTAAATTTCAGAGCTGTTGTGTATTTCTCCAATTAAATCATCCACTCCAATAATTGTTTTAATTTCCTCGTGCTCCGAAGGTGATGCGCCTTTTAAGATCAGTCACCTTGAATGTTGTGTGAGTCACACTTAGAGAAGCAATTTTCACAAAATAATTATTTTATCTAAAAAAGATAGGAATATGTCCCACTTCGCTCAGAGTAGCTGATCAAAAAGAGCACTACATTACACAGTGATTGCTTCAAAATACGTGAAATGGTAAAACAGTTTCCGCATGAGATAGGTTCACATTATTCTATATTTCTTTAGAGCAATTCGTAGATTAAAAGCACAAATTTCATTAGAAAAAAGTTCTGTGACTTTGTCCATTGTTGGTTAGTGGGACTTTGGTACTGAAGCTGTGCCCCATATTTATTAGGAGAGAGTGAGTATTCATATTCCTTGAACCATTGGCGAGTTATGTTGCATACACGAGCTGCATGAATATATTTAGTGAGCCTAACGAGTCGGCATTATCAAACTTGTGGATGCGATAAAAATCCTTCTTTGAGTTTACTGAAATATCCATTTGAGCAAAATATCATAATAATAAACATAGTTACATACCTATATCAACCAAATAGAGGGCCTGGAGATCATCATGCAGCACCGCGGAAGCCTGTGTAGATGAAATGAAAGGTGTTACTGTAAGCCCAGGGATTTGTTTGGCTCCTCTTTCACACAAACTCAGCCATCGTTCTTCAGTAAGGAAAATTTCGATTTATCTGTCTTCGTCTTACTTCCTATAGTGTATACATACGTTTCAGCAATCGTGATGTTTGCCGAGTTGCAGCAATTTTTTTCGATTCGCTTGACGCCAGGAATTGGAAACTGGGCTTTTCTTCATTTAATTCAAGAGTCAGCTTGTAAATGCATTTTCACTCGTAAAATGCCTGTGATCGTTTCCCTATATGCCTCAAGTGAACAGTGATAATTTTACATTAACAATATTCCTAACGTCAAAGGACATCCCGAGGAGTAGTCCGAGGCGTGAGGTATAATTTCTGGCTGTTCTCCTGCAGACGTGTAGCCCCAGTCGGTGTTTACAACATACTTTTTGCACAAAAATTGCGTAACATTAGCGAGAAATGCTTGGTTTGACCGATTTTTAAGCTCAAACATTTAAAAAAAATTTGTTTCCACGAGCGTTTCGTCATGGATTTCATGTTTTGAACACGTGTTTAGAAAACATAACAAACAAGGATTTCTTAAATTATTTGAAAGAACAATTTTATATACAGCTACTTACCGAACATGAAATACTTTAAGCCTACTAATCCATTTACACTTAACCTACGCAGAATTGATCATGTGAATAAATTATTGAAACGATAAGAAAGATACGACTTAAATTTAAGAATTCAATAATGTCTAGGCCATGGACGCTGCACATTCTAAAATAAACTCGGAATGAATTTATTGTCATGCAATGGGTGTATTTCAACAGACCACTAGGCTATGAGACTGTAATTTCAGAAGTATTGTCATAGATACCTTTTTAAGAAACAGGATTTAAAATTCGTTTTGAATGCTTGGAGTGCGCTTTTTTAACGAATGGCAGAAAGTAATAAATTCCAAGCTTAAATACAGTGGTTGTGAAAACTAAATTGCGATCCGGTTATGGAGTAGTGAAGAACAAATGAACTTCGGTTCCTGATCAAATATTTGCCCTCTTTTTGTTTTTGCCTTTCACCATATGTGAGTGGTACTGCGATGAAATTATAAAACGACAGTTCATCCGTAAATTCTTTTGTTAACTTCAACGTTTATATAAATCTTTTTCATTAATTCCTACTGAAAGTTGTGTTCATTTTTTACACAAGTGACATGAATGCTGTCAAATTCTTCCGGTCACTGGGTTTACTTGGAGTGCACTTCCCCTCCGTGGCCGTGTGCTGCTCGTGGCCTCCATGAAAGTGCCGGTGACTCCGTGTTTTTACACGTGTCATTCCAGTAGAGAATAATATTCGAACTCGAGGAGAAATATTGTTTTCAGGCAAATATCGCGGGGCTTCGAGAGAATGTGAGGGTCCACATTCGCTGCACCAATGAGATAGTTTAAAAGGCCATGACGTTATTTTTGCTTATTTCTATACACAAAGTAAATCCAGCATAGCACAATTATAGTAATCTTGGTATGAATTACCTCAGTAATAACAAGGAGAAAGTAATAGATGGGACGTTGTACATTCGCTGAATAAATGTAGTAGAGGTTAAAATTTCAAAGCATTATTTTTGCTCATATCTCCAGTTTGCAAATAATCCCCTCATATAAAACGAGGCCCAATTCGAGTTCGTATTCTTATTAATTACGTGAACAACATTAAAAAGAAATCAATACATAGATTTAAGAAACTGCTACAAGGAAAGTCAAAATGACTTTTATAAATCTAAATTCCGAAACAGAGTTTAATACTTCCAGTTTCCATTGGAATTTATTTTTATCAAACGAGAGCGAGGTTGAGCATACAGCTGCATGTTCATTTGGTCATCTCTCCAGCAAGGTTGTGCGCATGCGTAGTAAAACTGCTATAGCTTCAGGAGCAGTGTATTTGTTCGTTGATTTTTTTACACTGATTGGCATATGTAAACGGTAAAATTACATGAGTCTGTAATATACGTGTCTTCTTTTCAGAATTCGATGCAATAAATTCATAGTTAGAATTAATCATTTTATAGCGTTTTACTCCATCACACATGGAAATGAGTAATTTTTCATGTGTCAATACTAACATTGCTTTGACGAATTGTGAATTTTTGAGACTATTTCATAAATGCATTCCTTTCTACAACAGGATTTCGTTAGTGGGGATAAATGAACTCTTCTCAAAACTTCGATTTCGTTACTTCTACCCTCACTACAAAAGTATCAAGAACAACAAAAAAGCTCCCGCGCTTGGTCAGTGAGTGGAGCAGAGATCCTTGCCTAAGGTTGATCGCTAGAAAACTGCAACCATTGCAAACGCTGTATAATTTAATTGAGAAAAAATCTTGCCACGTTTTTTTAATTTACAAAGCCCCCATGGCCACAGTGATTTCATTTCTTTGGTACATATATGAAGGGAAAGAAGCAGACCACTTCAAAACTGTACGACGCAACAACTCGTGTACTGTACGGCATCAAAGGTCGATATTCTCTCAAAAGCGTACTGCGCAGGTTGATACTAAACACAGATGTTCACTCAATGTAGAAAGATAATTGCTGGGGTAAAATATGGGACTCAGATCCTTAATCAATATGATATGCGATCCAGCGCCCTCTGTGCTCGAGATAAAACAAAAGCTAAGCTATGAAATGAAGGCCGCTCCTAATTGCGGTGGCGTCTTGTATAATAATTGACGGCTGGTTCAGGCTAAGTTGAAATATTTGAACGGCTCACGTGGCAAGAAACGAGGAAAAAACAGGCACTATTATGCATCCTTGAGTGTCCGGAAAATGCGATGAAGTAGTTTCAGTAGAATCAGGTACGACCAAAATAAACTATCTTCAGACTGGTTTATTCACTTTTCTTACAACTAATCGAAGAATTTTGATATTCAACTATATTTTCAAACATTCAATTTCCTAATAAGGTATAATTCTGCAGGAATATTTGTATTTATTACCCGTCTGTAGCACATTTCTTCAATTTTTTTGTTTTTTACTTCGTAAATGGCACTTCAAGTGTTCGACAAAAGATATTTCAATTTTAGATATTCGTAATCATGGATTGTTCGACAGAATCTTTTTCGCAAGTCTCAGTATTTGAAAATTGAAACTTAAATTCTGAAGCAATTTACCAAATCTTTTTGTAATATTTTTCAAGAAACTCTTCCAGCTCGTGCGTACTGAGGAGTAAATATTATGTCAATATTTTGAATCAATTTGAGTACCGAAACTGAGACTCTTGAGTACATGGGACGTGCGCAAGATCATAAGCTAAGCTAAATTCTCCTGAATTTAGTTACTAACTCGTATGGTAAATGAACGCTCATCAAAAGAACAATCTATAACAAGTTGACTTCGTAACCCAATGACGTGTCACAGTCTGATGAAGCTGTTCCGCGCGTGTATTTGAAATTTCAAAGTTCGTTTAAAAGTCATCGAAAGGCTAAGGCTGATATTTCATCACTAATTGGAAGATAAAATTCATGTAATAGAGGGATCAAATTAACTTTATGTAATCTGCTGAGCAAATTAGTCTATCCAGGGAAAGTAGAGTATTGCTTTCATGTGAAGAAGCCTAACCTAGTTAAAGGGTTTCGAGGCAGCAAAAGTTGATCTACTTGTTTAGATGAAATTACTGAAAGAGGTACGTCGTACACTTAAATGGATAGTTAAATGAAAAGTAAATTAAAGTTCTATATAAAAAGTAAAAGTAAATAAATTAATTTGTTATTCCCCTATCAAAATATTGTATTTGATATTGCCATTCCTTGACAGTGCGTAAAACATATATTACGATGGCATATAATAATACGTCCAACACACTAAAAATAGTTCAATCTACACCAACACACAAAATGCCATGTGACCCGTTGAGTGATCATGTGTTCTGGAAGAGTGACACGCGCCGGTATATCACATAGCAGTTAATTTTTCATTATATCTAAATTCGTATGAATACGTACATCTTACTTCATCATTTCTGAATTCGTATGAATAAGTACAACGCAGTAGAGCCTCTTAACAGAGGTGGACAAACTGTTTTCGAACGACATAGTTCATAGGGTACAAAGTAACTGACATGATCTCTCTTTCATTAGAGGTCTCACATTAGAAGTAGAGGTAGAGCCTGGTCTGCCTTTGTTTGTGTTTTTATTTTTTAGCTTTTGGGATGTGACGGTAATTTTTTCCTAATTAACGGAGAAAAACCGATATACCCTGAAATTTCATTCGAAATCACACAAGAAGAAGTTTTTCCGTCTTTTGGCTAAAAAATGAGCTGGTGTGTTAATTTATCGCAATGTTCACTAACTCCTGTGGTTGCCAGCAAAATCATAATAAAGAAAGTGTTAGTCATTGAAAATTAATTTTGTCTGTGAATTTTAGACGCGGAAAATTTTTCAGAAGTGTTCTTTATCATCTTATTGATGATATACTCAAGATTAAAGAACACATCTGAAAAATTTCGTAATTATAAGTTCCTTAATTATCATTACGTAACTACGGGTATTCATATCTTAGCAACGAGACGTGGGGCATCACGCTAAGCAATGGAAATGTTGAGAAGGCCCTGAACAACGGATACACGAACTCATTTTTCTGCTCGAACCCATTTTTTAGGACGTATAATTCGATTTTGCGTTCGAACAGACTTTAATAGAACGTAGTTTATTAAAATTTTCTAATTACTCATTCCAACAATTTTTTTTTGCAGAAGATGACAAATTATTGATATTTTCCGTCTCTGTTAAAACCAACGTTCGTATCAGGTTCACGTAAAAGTAATGTCCTATTTCAAGGTCTACGTGATGAACTTAAAGGTCAATGATTTTGAGGGTATTTATTAGTAAGTGTGGTTTTATGACCATCAACACTTCAAACTCTTGATGTTTTGAAGTAGCATATGAATCCAAATCTTCATCCATCTCTTTTCTTCATGTCAACATAAAACCATCCAGCTGGTTCAGTAATCACCGAAAAAAATGATAGCTATTATACAATCAAAACGTTCAAGGTCTGTAGAATATTGAGAAAGAGGCAATATCTTCCAATAAAGCTCTTCCAATAGATTTTGTCCGCAATGATTGAAAGAAATCGCGACAGCGATTTCTCTGGAAATAACGTGTGTGGGACGCACTCTCCAAAACTGAACATTTTCGTTTTTTTCCTGTTGGCGTAGCCCAGTTTTATGGGGAACGTTTGGTTGTTCTGTAAGATATCAAGTAGCAATGGTGGTGCTTACTGAGACATTACCTTCTAACACATCAGAGTGAAAATTTTTAGGAAGAATTTCTTTTACCTCATCTTTGAGTTCTTATCTCTACATTTGAAACGGTAAAACTGTCATCTGAAACTTCTTTCATTTCATACATTATCCCCATGTGAAACTCTAAATAGATCTTGCGGTAGTAATTGTGCTAAAACCTTCATCAAGCATGTAGAGTAAACATTCCTAATTGGATTTTTAGATGGGGTCAATATGAGTGTGAATATTGGCTAACGTTCACAAAAAACTTGAGTAATTTAGTCGACAGAGTCACAGTAGATTGGACACAGAAGCCTATCGAGAGCATAAAAAGCGACATAAATTTGATAAATTGTTTCTGAAACATTTTGCTGAGAATCAATTATATCACCTTTGCTCTAACCTGTTGTTTCTGGTAAATTGGAGATTCTTCTCCATACTTTCAGAAATATGCAGTATAATTAGAAATTCATTTCAACATACTATATCTTTCTTCGAGCCCCTTTCCTGTTTAGGAAACGCGTCTAGAATAGTATAGTTTGCACGATGAGCAAAATTTTCCAACACGAAATCCGTTTCGCATTGAAGCGCTCAAGATTTTGTGATATATTTTCGACAGGAGTTAACTGGCTTCCCCTAAGAATGACAGACTCACGTCATTCAGAGAACCAGGAAATCAAAAATAAAGTTCCGGCTCGAACATCTGTCACAGAGCTGTAAGGGAAATATATAAAAGGTCTCCTGTACACGTGTGTTTAGTTCCGCTGGAGCCTTCATGACTTGGATCGTACTACTCTTTAACTTACAAGTTTATTGTCAAATTTTCTGAACTTAATTGTTTTCGAGTCTTCGCCATCCTATCTAAGCAAGATGAAGGTAATTGCTGAAATTTGTTTTAAGCAAATTTTCAATTTTAAAATTATTAACACTGTCGTTCAATAGTTCTGTTTTCCTTCTTTACTATATGAGTGGTCGAACGATTTCTTGTGCAGACAGCAGTGGGCATGGGAATTGAAATTGTTTTTGTTGTCCTGTGTTGTCGTATATAAGTAGGGGTCTGCAGATGGGAAAATATTCTTCAAATGTTCCCACGGAAATTTTGTGCTACTGAAGTATTCGGCCGCAACCACAGCTCAGCTTTCGCAAAGAAAATCTCACATTACACCACAAAATTTGGAAATAAATGTTTTTAATTAGAATCAATGGTTTTGTCTCGAGAGCTTGTAATCTAACACTGAAGACGGACGAACACTCAATGTTTCCGAAGGGCTTGTGATCAACGAGGAAATTTGTCGCAAATTTTTTGAAAGCTTTATGATTGTGAATAATCTTTCTCTATTTCAGGGCCTGGACAGCTTTTGGATTTCAAAAACTGTTTCTAGTCTCTCATGTTGAAAAAACGCGATACGCTTAGATTTGGACAAGGAACGAATTTTAAACTAAGATGAAATATTTGATTACCTTATTCAAATGATCACGTTGCACTAGAATTGAGGAAACATTGTATAGTTCTCCTAAAAGCGTGTGTTGACAGGCTAAGAGAATAAGAAATATACAACATATTGAGCCGATCTTTCATAGATATTTGGGATGCCGATATTGTATGACAACATAATTTGGCTAGCCGTAACTAACTTTGCTGTTGCTCTCATTCCAG
>VOMN01040755.1:0-19304 GCA_014899125.1 Orchestia grillus
AACATGTCACTTAAAATCCACTTTTTGGACTCACATTTAGACTTTTTCCAGCGAACTGTGGGCAGTTAATGACGAACAAGTTGAAAGGCATCACCAAGATATTTCAACCATGGAAAAGCGGTACTTGGGTACATGGAGCACAACAATGCTCGCAGACTATTGCTGGACATTGTCAAGGGATGATTCTTCAGCCCACTATAAGCGTCAAGCAAAAACGATGAGTGTAGATATGGATTAGAGTTTAAAACATTATGACACATATTGTACGTTATAATAAAATAATCAAATATTACAAGCCACGTTTTTTAAACCTATAGCCAATAAGCATTTCTCAATGTGATATTTGGGTTCAATGCATGCAAATACACAAGAATTAATTAACCTCATTTAAGAAGCACACAACTTTTCAAAAATTGTTGACCAGTGTTATATTTTAGGTTATTAATAACTTTTTCCGTAAAATTCCTTTCCCTATATGGAGTATCAAAGCTTCAGGAGGCAAATGTTGACCTAGAGCACCAGGCGTACAGGCCCTCACACTCTATTCGAGGGAGCGCATCGGCAGCAGGGAGTCCCGCTTTAGCGACCTGCCTGAGCAAGCAGGCTTACCAAATATAAAACAATTATTCAATAATGGGGCGTCAATTAACCTCGAAAAATAGCTCCCCTGTAAATATGTTGCGTGAATTTGCCCTAAGCCAAGCCCGGATTCTGAAGTAAAAATTCACGTATAGGAGTTGTTGACTATAGTAGTTTTTTGAACGCGATTCTAATGAATAAATTTGCATGTGCCATCAACACGTGTTGGTGGAAGTGTAAGTAACAAATACCGCAGCCTTGTCCAACGTGCATGTGGGGTAAAATGTATTCACCAATTTAAACAATTTATTTATTTTCTTCACATTGTTAATGACAAGCAACAGAATTGCAAAAGGTCACAGCGAAGTAGAAATACAAGTGTAGACTTTTTACCCTCAGAGACAAGCAGTGGTATCGCAATGACCGCTCATACAACTCGCAATTACACAGGTAATATTTTCCGTTTGAGTATTTAATTTGGACGGCATCAAGTGAAGTATCAGATACGGCTACCTAGCATTTGTTTCAACTTTTGCTAGACTCTGAATATTTCTCATTGTTAATACCTGCACAATCCAATTCACCGCCATCAAATGAAATTATACATCCTGAGCGCCCTCATAAAATGTGACAGCACCACACACAACTCCGAGACAGTGCCATTAGTTCCACGCGTCACAACCCTCATCTTCTGACGGTCGTAATGCCTACCTGGGAAGTTAAAGAAGCACGACAAGAGACCTAGCACTGATGGAAAGAGCCGATAAGGCATATTCAATCGTGCAGTCCGTTAGGGGCACTTAGGAAGCGTTATTTGGGAGGTTTGTTCATAAGAGATCGTCGTGTTGTCGCTTCCGTAGCGTCATGTTACTCATGCAGTCTTCATCACTCAGAGCTATCGCCTCATCTGCGCCTCGCAAAAACAAGGCTAAAAGCGAACGATAAGCGTAACCTGCCCGTGCTCATCTCTGGCGCTCAGTCGGGCGCCCGTGCGCAGCTCCGGGCGGCAGACAGTCTTCCAAACGACAGCGGCTGCGAAATCTTGCATCGAAGGAAACAAACGGGCGGGTCATTTGAAAATCTACTTTGCTCCTCGGTTGTTTACGTAACTAAAAAGGTCTGTCGGGTCGGTGAAATAAAGATATTTTAAAAACTTCGTTTACTCGGGCACCGGGATGTAAAGATTTAGTTTGTATGGAACACATACGGTAGCCAATATTTACCTCTGCTTGTGGATAAAATAGTCATAAAGGCCGCGAAAATTTCATGACGCTGACGGTTTCAACCTTTCAAAAGTGGTGAAATATTAACGAGTGTGACCTCGTAATTCTTCCCAAAGATCATTGTTCTACTGCACGTAATTTTTGCCATCCGAAGGGCATTTATTCAGTCTGTTTTTCTGCCTCACGTAGATTTACGTAGGACCACCCAGAAGCCACAGACTTACTCATCCGTTCATACGGGCAGCACGAGTCCTAACGCACATTGCGTAAAATACACGGCCGTATTAGGGGCTCCGTGTGACGCCCGTCAACGCGTGTCAAAGTGTGCCTAGATGCATCAGTCGATAGCGCGAGCCGCGTCTCGTGGCGTTAAAGCGTCTCATGTTGAGGCGACGCCGACATGCGACGTTGCTGCGCGACGGTTTTGGCTCTCTCGAAGAAACTGCTCGGGCCTGCAAGAATTATTTCTGCGCCGATCAGTATCACGAAAATAAATCTTCTGCGAGCTTTGAAGTTGAAATACGGGGCACATGGAGCTCTCTGAGGTGATCACACGAAAACGCACTTCAAACACAGACGTGGACAGGATTTCAAGTCGTTTCTAATTTCAACATCACTATCCGTTTCCGATAATTGCTTTGTCCCAGATGCTTCGAAACATTTGGTATGATTCGAGGCCCGAACATTCTAAATAACTAAATCTAAGTAAATGAAAATAACAAGATTAATACTGATGGAATGTTGTGTACACCACGACTGAATGTGCACACGCTGGAATTTACAACCGTAAATTAAGCTATGACCTAAAATCTAGTCCCTATTTGTTTCACAGCTGAACGATCTCATTAAATCCTGTATGTTGAGTTAATATTAACCAAAGTAACGTTCAATAGCTCGATGTTAACAAGTATGCTTTATAATCTCAAGAACTTTAGAAGCCTTGGAAAGAACCGCTAGGTCCGTTCGGCTTCCTTGTTCTGTTCTACATATACGAGAGCTGATTACAAGTTCGTTAAAGATGTCTGATACTGTAATATTTTTGAGGCTAGGGGGAGCTGAAGTGATGGAGCTCTGGGATAGCAGCGTAATCGTGTGCAGTGGCGCGTATTAGAGTTCCAGTGTGCGTCAATGTGCTACGGTGAGTAGTGGAGTGAGGGTATTGTTGTAGTGGCTTCTGGCTCATTGAGTAAAATGTCGAACCTTGAAGAACGTGCAAACGGTAAAGCTTATCTCAAACTCAATAAATCGGCTACAGAAACCCACCAGTTTTGACAGCAGCAGTGTTGTCATCGTCACGGGATCTTGATGGACGACCCCTTTTTTCATTGTCTAGAAATTCCTATTCTTCTCTAAGCCAGCCAAACCACTGACAAACAATCTTGTGTGTAACAGCTGTGCCTCCGTTGGAAGTCTGCAGCGTTTGGGGGTTTTCTGTAGTCGATTTATCGAATTTGAAACAAACTTTACCGTTTGCACGTTGTTCAAGGTTCGTCATTTTACTTAATCCGCCTGACGCAGCGCTGACAACCTCGCCCCCCGACCCACTGTAGGACACTGACGCACACTGGAATGCGAGTACTCGCCGTTGCTGATGAATACGATGCTATTCCGAAGCTCCATCACATTAGCTCTTCTTGGTATTGAAAATAATATACTATACTCGTATATACTACCCTCGTATATAAGGCATGTTTCCCAAAATTTTTAATTATTCCTCGGCTACCCAACTCATCAATTTCCAAAAGTCATTAGTTTACTTCGTAGTATTGGTTTCATAGCGCGAGACTTTCACAAAGTTTTCCAGGTTGACTTGGTATTTACCGAATTATATCCCCTAGTTGTACACTTACATGTGCATTCGGCCAGCGTATCCAGCCTTTTTATCCTCGCGTAACCCTTGCGTTAAATTACAAAATATGTTTAGATATAATGTTGTCTATATTAAGGTATTAAAATAACCAAGAATATATTATGATTGTTTAGCAATTTTGTGCTCATGAAATTGAATACAAATTTAAAAGTGCATTCGCTTATCTCTGTATTGTTCATGCAGAAGTCTTAGGGACCTTTTGAGGGACCGGAGGGGGCGCGGATCCCTTTTTGAGAAACGCTGCAGCAAGCGGTCTCTAAAATATACTCAGCGCACTAATCTGCAAGAACCATTAGCTTGTTTCATACAATGAAATTCACAGCGCAACACTTTCGCTAAATTTCGAAGGTTGAACTAATGTCTACCAAAATAACGCACCATAGTTAGATAACTCTACACCAGGTATGCCCTAAAATGTACTCGATCAGCCCACAAATTTCAAAGAACCATTAGTTAATGGAGGAGACAAAGTCACTATTAGACAACGGAGGAGACAAAGTCACTATTAGACAGTGGAGGAGACAAAGTCACCATTAGACAGCGGAGGAGACAAAGTCATCATTAGACAATGGAAGAGACAAAGTCATCATTAGACAATGGAGGCGACAAAGTCATCATTAGACAATGGAGGCGACAAAGTCACCATTAGACAATGGAGGAGACAAAGTCACCATTAGACACCGGAGGAGACAGTCACCATTAGACAATGAAGGAGACAAAGTCACCCACCATTAGACAGCGGAGGAGATAAAGTCACCATTAGACAATGGAGGAGACAAAGTCACCATTAGACAGCGGAGGAGACACAGTCACCATTAGACAGCGGAGGAGACAAAGTCACCCGACAAAAATAGTCCGAGTCTGTAGGGCGATCTGAAAGCGCAAGGCGGGCGCCAGGCGTTCGTAGCCTGAGACGGAAATTCATTATAATAATGAGTCACAATAAGCTTTTTTACTCAGCCCATGAGTCTCTGTTACTCTGTTAGCATTTCGTCTGTCGGCTTTAGAATTCGTCTATACTTAGGAAACAGAGGTCCTGTTGAATCTCCAAGAAAACACGTAAAATTTACTTTCAAATCTATATCACAATTCAAACACATCATAATATACATAAATTCCACACAGATTAAATGGTCGTTGGGTATTGTTACCATAATTATCTTGAAGCAAAATCGTCAAAAGCTGATCGAAAGTGTCTAATATTGTACGTTACGTACGCTGATGCGGTGAGAATATAGTCATGTACGAAGATTCGATTATCTGCAGTTAAGAGCTATGCCAATGTCGAAGTTGTTTCATACCACATTTCTTGTGGGACTGTTTGAAAGATTTGAGGTAGTGACTAGAAATACTCGTCCCATTTCATTTTTCCTGACGAACCTGTACTCTCAGTAGCCTCCGCCTTGTGGGAGAGACGATGTTCTTCGAAAGTCAAGGTACGAATTTCCAATCGTTTTCCCACCAGAATTTCCAATCATTCTGCCACCAGAATTTCCAACAGTTCTCCAACCAGAATTTCCAATCGTTCACTCATCAAAATTTCCAATCGTTCTTCCACGAAAATTTCCGACCGTTCTCCCACCAAAATTTGCAATCATTCTCCCACCAGAATTTCCAATCGTTCCCCCACCCGAATTTCCAATCGTTTCCCACCAGAATGTCCAATCGTTCCCCCACCCGAATTTCGAATCGTTTTCCCACCAAATTTCCAATCGGTCTCCCACCAAAATTTCCAATCGTTCTCCCACCTGACGAGTTCCTGTGCAAAAGTAGCTGGTGAAAGAGAGGTAACTGGAATACTATAAATGCACACTGGAGAATAAATTAAAGGACAAATTTTCACTCTTGCCGAGAAAATACACAATTTTAGTTCTCCCACGTAACGAATGCAATGTGCAATTTAAAGTTTCAGAAAGAAAAATATAAACAAATTAACCCTACTGAACTAATTTCATAGTTTCATTTGAAACGTTACTATCCCGTAAATTGACGAATAATTGAATGTTTACATCTTACGTAAAACAAAAAAGTAATACAAAATGGACAAATAGATTCATAATTACAAGAAGCCTGCGTAGACTTGTATCAATTTGGATGCACGTGAATTATTTCATTTCTGCAGATCGAATCAACGAGTAAGCGACGTCTGGTGGTACTCGAATAAAATCACGTATACTTCATTTCTACAGTACACATCCTTTACTCTCGAACTTGCTCGGAGAAAGAATATCCTCTCCTTTTAACAAACCATGTTCTCGTTGGCCGCTGGCCTCCACCCACGTCCACCTTACATGAAGGCCGTGTTTGGCTGGGCCTCTTATTTACAGACCCGACGCAAGTGTCTTAATTGCATTGTTAATCTGACCCACGATCGCCGCTTATTTAATCTTTTTGAAGATTTTGTGGGACGATAAGGCGGTCGATGGAGTAAATTATGAGTCTAATGGGAGGGTCTCTTAGTCATTACGGGCGGTGGGCCTTTGGATCGAGGTGGATGCCTGGGGCGAGGTGCGACGTGGTGCTCGAGAACTGGCTGTCGTTTTAATTTTCTTATTGTTCACGAAGTGATCGCGAGATGATGGGAGTGGATTCCGTTCGAGCAGAAGTAAATTGATTAAAAACTTTATATTTATTTTTGCGCTCAGTGAGCGCAGCGAAGGCTAGTGACTCGTACGGTGGCATTCTCCCCACGAGTGGGTTTTTCGGGCAAAAATATAATTTCTTTTTCTTTTACATCACATTTTTTTTAATTTGGTGCTTTTTCAATAGAGGAATGAATATTGATTTAATTCACATTATCCTTCAACCGACTCATTTCCTACAGATCCGTATGTGCTGGACCGCTTCCTCGATAACTCGATCGCGAAATCCTTGAAGCATAAATTATGTGCCTCCACAATGCATCTCGACCGAGCATCGGTAAGTGAGCGTTCTACTCTGTTAGAACTTTAATATTCTGTGAATAGTGGGTGAAGCTCGACAAATTTTAGAGAGTATTTTACATATTTAGACCAGGATTCCGTCGTGCGAGCTCATTGGATTTTTTCAATGACTCTTGGTCGACTGCTGGACTTGTCTGAGAGAGGATAGAAAGCGTCAACTTTTTACGACCAGCTCGTGACGCCTGGGGAGGAAAAGGCGGAGGCGGTGCTTCTTTCTCGAGCTTCATTTCGGGCCGCTGGAGCTTCACAAATAAAATAACAGAAATCCGTCGACGAGCGAGATTTCCTCGAACTGTTCTGCCATATGAGATGAGGGAACAGAATCCTACACGTGGGTCTGGACCGTTTGAAATACGAAAATAGTTACCGATACCGAGCTTCTACTTCACCTTAATCTTTGTATTTCTTATTTTATGACTACTCTGCCTCATGCTCGATTCAAAGTGAGCCTTTCCAACTATGAACACATTACATACCTGCAAATGTTCCTGTTGATTTTCACTACAAGCTGTCGATGAAAAATGCAGACTATGAGTTTACCAGATGATGATGGAATAAAATATGAGAAATAAATTAAATAAATTCACGTGTGAATGCTTGTTTTTTTTCCCTAAAAATATTTCTACTGTGCGTGAAAATTTACTTTTTCAAAATTTAACCGTTTTTGTAGACTTTAAAATATCGTGGTTGAACATATTCAAACCACTCTTAATACAATAACATAGAGCTCAATCTCCGTCCGGACCGCGACTTGGCTTACAAAGTACGCGCACGTGAAACAAACATCGTAAATTTTAACGAATTATGTTAATTACTACACAGTCATGTAAGGCCCTTGGATGAATTGTTGTGCACGATTTACAGGCATCGTGTCGCCGTGAACGCCGCTAAAACCCGTCACTTTTTGCCTCATTTGGGAAGTAGAGATCGCAATCGGGACAATGATTGCCGACCGACGCCTCCCACGCCTCTGTGGTCCCTGTAGTGACGGGGCGTCAATCTTGTCCCCGTAATATCATCCGGCCATAGCCTTCGCCCCTGTAATACCGTACGGCCGTAGTCCTAGTTCCCGTAACATCATCCGGCCATAGTTCTTGTCCCCGTAATATCATCCGGCCGTAGCCTTCGCCCCTTTAATACCGTCCGGCCGTAGTCCTAGTTCCCGTAATATCGTCCGGTCGTAGTCCTCGTTCCCGTAATATCGTCCGGCCGTAGTCATCGTCCGCGCGATATTATCCGACCGTAGTCCTCGTCTCCATAATATTACCAGTAGGCTGCGTCACCGCAATATTAGCCGTATACTGCGTCAGCGTAATATTAGCCGAATATTGCGTCACCGTAATACATATTAACCGCATACTGCGTCACCGCAATATTAGCCGTATACTGCGTCACCGTAATACTAGACAAGGATTTATGAGAGTAGAAGAGCCTGATGCAGCTAAGCCGATGATTTCCCATAAATTTTCAAGCAATAAGAAGTACATTAAATGTTACGTAGACGTTGAAATTCATCATCTTGCGAATGGCGTGCAGGTCCTCACGTTAATTAAGACGATGAATCTTCGACACTTACGTGTTACGCTCAGCGTACTTCCTGGAACTACGAGTATTTACTGGTAGTATTTGCAGGTGAAAATATTTTCTGGTAAATTTCCTTTAGGTATGTGCTGGTCCCCGTATTCACTTTGAGTAATTACACTGGGAACAGGACCTACGAGCTCTCCTCTTCTTGAAAACAACTCACCGTGCGACCAAAACTTGTCACAAAAATCGTTTTCTCCTACGATTCATTTCGACTTATGATTGAGTAATTACAGTAGCCTATTGGGTAAAGAATTAACTTATCAGCTTATGTGTAAGCGACTTTTCCGGCCAATTTTTGTTCATTTGGCGAGTAATTGACGAGCGTAGAGGTGTGCGTGCGGCCAGGCATCCCTGTGTTCGCCCTCAAATGGTGAGAGAAAATGTTCAGGTGTTCCTGCTTTTGCCTTTGGATTCACTGCTTCTGAAGTGGTGCAAAATATAATTCTGAAGTTGAAATGTCTTTAGGGAGTTGGCATCGTATTCAGTGAGTCAACTATTCGTTCACATGAGAAATACATGAATAAGGGAATTTGAATTCATTAAATTCACGAATCTGCACTTCTATGAAACATGAACGATTAAAAATGAATACTCAAAATAAAATCATCGTCCAAACTTTAGGAAAATAGAGTAATTTTATTTTTCAACACATTTTAAATGACTACAACTTACCACTGAGCAGATTTCATATGAGAACTTTTTTTGTCAGCTACCCAACGCAGTCAAATGATGACTTCTCGCAGCAAAGCAGATTACATCGGAAAATTTTTATATTTTTCTCCAGGAACATAACGTGACAAACGGTAGGAGCGCCTATAGAGCAAACATGATCTGGCATTTTTTTATCTCTTCGGATTGTAGAACGTGACAGAATGTTAACAGCCCGCCGCAGAATAGATTTCATCTGGAAATCCACCCTGGGAACTGCAGGAAAGCGTGCGGTGCCGGCTGCGCTACGGCGGGATGCTCCGCAAAGCGGTCGCTATCGCAGCCATAAATTGCTCAGCCCGACAAGAAGTGGCACACCGTATTTCTCATCGGCCATTTCAACAATGGAGTTTGATCATTACTCGTCGCGGACGACGGAGCAGCACGACCACACGACGAGGCTTGGTGGCGTCCCACGCAATTATTTAGGGCATATTTGTTGGGCAGAGGCGGGTAAACACCAGGCCACACTTAGACGCTCTGATTTACTCCTTCACACTTCGCTCTTTTTCGAGGAAATATCGCCCTTGACGCTTAATGACCAAAATACACCGAAAGCGAGACGGCTAAGCACATAAGAACTGCCCCCAAGAATGCCCGGCGTCGAGAGAACACCGAATTTTCTCCTCAAGACCTTACGAGGTTTCTGTCCGATGGCACAAAGCAACATTTTACAGACGTAGTCACTCAGGCTCGCCGCTTCCTCTTCTTGATCAGCACGAATGTACCGACGAAAACACTGCGTGCGTAAGTTCTAGGAAAAACAGGAAAATTGTATGTACCTTAAGGAGATTGCGTGGGCATTTGGTGAGTTAGAGGTAATATATGTTATAATGATTTAGATATACTCGACAGATAAATACATAATTTGATATAACTTTAAAGAGATAGCAAGGGCATTTGCTGTGTCAGAGGTGAGATCTATGAAGATAACTGAAATATACTCTATAAAGTATATTATTTTATATACCATTTAGAGCGCTTACGGGCACATCCAATGTGTTACAGGTAAAATCTTCAATAAAGACAGAATTATTTGCTTTTTGAAAGTTTTAAGCAGAAAATATATTTTCAACTTTTAGAAATGCCGTTCAAATCAATAAAGCTCAAGCCTAATGAGACTTTCTCAGAACGTACGGAATAGAGATTTCGCTGTAAAAGTACATCCTACATTTACAAGGAAAATGTGAGAGGGAGTGAATAAACTGTTCAGATTAACAAGGACCAAGTTTGAGGTAGTTCATTATATAGGAAACTAATACCAATATTGCACAGGTTTACCGGGAGCAAGTTCAAGGTAATTCATTATATCGGAAACTAATACCCAAAAATTACACAGATTCACAGGCAGCAAGTTTAAGGTAATTCATTATATCGGAAACTAATGCCCAAGTATTGAATAAGCTCGAAAAGTATCTAGGCAAGTCAATAGCCTGAAATGCACACTACACAATGCGGAAATTTTCATGGCCATAGATACATCACTGAATGAAAACATAGGTAATTATGTATATACACAAGTACAGCTCCAGGACATCTGCTATTTTAATCTATTCTGCCTAAAGTGAAATTGAAATCGGGTAAATTTCCATCGTTTCGCTACGTCTCACATCAGCCTGTCCTGTAAACATACATCGGTCGTCCTGACTAAGTTTCAGAAGGGCGCTGTAGAACATCTTAGATCTGCTCTCCTATTTTAACTTTATTTATAAGTAAAATGATTCACAGTTTAAAAAGTTAGACATGTTTTTTGAATTACTTTTCGTGCATCTAATTTGAGTTAGTTCTTGATTAGCTTACTATCATTTGACACTCCTTGTGCATTTGTTAGAAGATAATCTCACTCATTAAAAGTTAGCATACAAAATTATTCGTCTACCACTATTGAAAGCATTGAATATTGATTGCTAAAATGGAGGCTCTTCCGTATAGTGCCACCAACAACCAATCCTGATTGACATGGAAGCTCTTTATGCTTAGGAAATTTCCCTGTCCCTCCTTATATAGATCCTCGCTAAAATTTTACACATGTTTGAATAGAGGTTTACGGTGCCTTGAAATTCAAGCCTTGCCGATATTTGATGGCAGGTTAGCTAATGCCAACAGCGGCCGTTTAAAGAGGGCAGCAGTCAATATTTGGGCTCGGGCTGCCGGTAAGGGAAGGTCTCTGCGCGTCGCCCCTAAGAAACACGTCAAAATCTTCCTAAAATATTCATGTTCGAGTGGCAGCGCCAGCGTCGCCTAAAACAATGCAGTTTAAAAAGTCGAATGCTAGAGCCGGAGTTCTGCAGTCAATTATAATCTAATAAGATTTTATCGTGTTTTTAATGGAACTAAAGGGAATATTTTGTGTCCCCTTCTCATATTCTTTTCTTGATAAGGTTGGAGCTAACCATCTAGTTCAATCGTCCTGAAAACTTACCAAAACACTTGACATATTTCAAGTGTTAATTATCGGCCAATAGTTAAGCATGGCTACGCCATCCAGCTTGGTAATTTGGGAAATCTCTAAAATTGACTGTCAATGTCATGACTGCCTCATAGAATTTTACTACGGAGAAATCAAGTCAGCAAATACGCCGTCGAAAAATAGTCTCCAAAACAGACAAAATTAACCAGTGTTCATTAGCCTCGAAAATAATAGAAAGCATACAGCTGACGCCAATGGAGAAGAGACGTGACGTAATGATGAAAAGTTTTTAAAATTCCAATTCGGTAATCATTTTTTATTTGTTTACGTTGTTTGAAAAAATATTCGAGCACGTGATAATGCATCCAAAGAATATTTGAATGCGATTAATTATTATTCTCGAGAAGAACTAAAGTCAAAAGCAAAGGAAAACATGATTCTACGAAACAAAATAAAGATAAAAAATCCTCGCGACATTCTTTGAACACTTCCGCACATATCTATTATGATGGGTCAACTACACTCTTAGAAAATACTCAAATTATTTAAAAATGAATTGCATTCACCGAAATGCCCATATTCAGGTGATATAGCATGTTTTAATTTAACTCAGTCACTTTAAGAAGTGAGGACTTCCAGACGGCACCAGCTGCAAGTTTAACATTTTAACATTTTATCTAAGGGAGGAGTGATTGAGCTAATAATTGCTCAAGTGCAAGCGTTAATTATCCTGCAAGTTGTTGAGTGAATATTACGAGGTAAATTTTATTTAAATTATTTTTATAGTAATATTGTATGATACATACATAATTAATTATATAATTGGCATGTATCAAATATAATTTTAGTCTACAAGTGAATTATGTAACGTTTACTTTTCTTAATGACTAATGAAAGTATGAATTGCAGGTTCCTCGGAGGTTCACATGAAGAAAAAATTCTTAAGCAATTTACTTAAATAGCTGAGGTAATTTACTTATGTAGCTGGGGCAATTTACTAAAGCAGCTGAGGTAATCAAATTTAAAGTTCCTAGAAAGCTTGAGGCAGAATGTAAAGTATATTATTCTGCACTTTTATTAATTACAACACATTTTACCGTTGGGTTTTCAATACCTTAGAACTATTGACGTGAGGAATGTGTGGTTTAAGCTTCATTTTCCAAAGGAAGCACTCAGTGGTTACGTGAAAATCAGTGCCTGAGCCGGGAGTCGAGCCCCAACTTCCCAGGTGCAAGGCAATCACGCTAATAGTATGCCATGGAGCCCAAAAACTAGATAGAAAAAACTAAGATAGAAATATTAAGTAGAAAAAACTGAAAAAACTGTCCTCAATTTCCTGTAAGTTAAACTCCAGAACAATCGTGAACCTCACCTATGGAGAGCAAAGTTGAAGATCTGCGAGAAGAAAAAACCTTCAGCCAATGCATTATAGAGCGTGGCATAAGCCTTACGGATGCGAGCAACAGGTGTGTCTCTGTCTTCAGTTTATTTGGCCTCACTCAGAGCCTTGAGACTGCTTTTGTGTCCGTTGGTGTGTTAGCAAACAAGCGTGAGAGGAGCCCCTTCACACTCAGTTTGCCTCCACACTCCCCAACCGCCGCGCGTCATTCAACTCGACCAGTACAACATGACTCAATAAAAGTCCTCCTCGTGATAGATCACCTCGGCTGCAGAGTTAGACGCTCCATGACTCAACAAACGTCTGCCACTCAAGAGCCTACCTTAGCAAAGACAACATTTCGGATTAGGCTTGGTAGTGCGGTGCTCCCATTCATATCAGGTACGTGATATTAGTGGCGTATTTTATTTTTATTTCAATTGGTATTATTCTGTTTAGAAAATTTTAATTTAGCCATTTTTATTTAAATATGTCTATTGACGCGTCTTTAATTATTTCTTGTAACTTTTCCGTATTTCAATATTTGTGAGCAATTTCTTGGAGAGGCGATCATGCAGCACATTTTCTGATTAGCGCTTCTTTTATACCAACGACGTGTTGATCGAACGATCAGCAAATTAGTGCAGCAAATATGGATCACCAAAACCATTTCAGTGCCGTAGCACTTCAGCAAATCCAAGCTGATGAAAAAATACACGAGTGTACCAGGATGACGTAATTAATCTCCTCGAAAGTAGAATCATTGAACTCGACTCACATTATGTAGGTGCCAACTCTCGCTTACGCTCAGGTCTTCCACCTAGTTTGAATCAGACCTTTCAGCAACAAGTGCGGAGTTGTGTGCTCGGACAGATTCGAAAGGTTGATTCTCTGGAGTGGAGCAGCGTACGCTGTAGAGAACGTGTCTTACATAACATATATTCGGGTGCGTGAATTAGCAATCCTTGCTTTGACAGGCTGCTTAGTTGCGCTGGTAAATTAATTGTCAGCGGTCGAACTTGTTTTTATATGCACAGGATGTCGACCAAAAAATGTACATGCATATCGATTTTGAATACCTTATGAACAATATGAAGAATAAGAATATGAACAAGAATATTAAACATGAATAATATTGCTACATTGCCTACAAATTATATTTGTAGGCACATAAACCCAGCTTTATGAGTTGCATACATATGTACCGACTTGAAGGCAACATGTTAAATACTTATGATTCCGATTAGAAATAAAGCAGTTCAACTCCGATGAACAGAATTGATAGAAAAACGAGATCGGATAATATGGTCTCCTAGGAACATGAATTTAGTTACCGTTTTAATCGATGTATATATTTTTTGTAGACATTTCGTTCAACATGTTATTTTTATCTGACTTCTTCAACGTTGCTGACGCTCTTGCTAATTATGTTTGAACAGTTCCCTAGATCTCATCTCCACGGAGATTTCTCGAATGCAATTTACATCAAAACTTATTACGGATGTGTGGTGCTATTACAACTGCTATAACTCGCTCATCATATCAAGGCATAGAAATATGGCACTGAATGTAATCCTGATCAGACTTGTATTGATAGCTGGTACATTAAAGATCGTGATGATGACGATTATCATAAAAACTGCTGTGTTTCTTCGTGCTTTCCCGTACGAGACTTTTAAGTTTGCCCTGGCACTTTCTGTAACTTGGAGTGAAATATCGATTGGGTGCGCCAGTCAGGTGTGAGTGTGTTACTGTCAAACAGTCAAGTCGGTCAATACGCGTAATGTCTAAAAATTGACGGCATTATACTAAATGACGAAAATTCCATTCATTTCGTTTAATAACTGATCATTCTACTCAAGTTGACTAACCTATCCTAACGTAACCTAATCTAACTTTACCAAACCTAACAATACCTAATTAACCAACTACTGGGTGAATCAGTCACTTCACGTAGTACCTGAAATGTTCCGGCATTTCACGCCACCCGTGGTTGCACTACATGCCTCCTTTAGTCATTACGGGTAATGTCTGATTTAACTACGAGACCAACGTATATATATTAATAAATACACATATATGCATTAATAAATTTACCTATGCACACATCAAATGATGAATGTAATTGCAGGCAACAGATTTCTTCTCATACATTGGTTGGCGAAGACCAGTGCCAGTTTTTTTGTTAATAATTAAAAAAATGCATTCGTTTCTAAAAAACTGACGGAAATATTTCAGATAAGAAACTGTCACAGGGCTTCAATAATTAATGGATAAGAGCACATACATATACGTATGAGTATGGAGCCAACTTTTAATAATTTTTCAGCAGTACTTTCCTCCTGGGGAATGATTTCCCACATATTCCTTCTGAAATTGTACTGTGGTGGTCGTTTGCTGGCCTTCTTCCCGCCAGCAGCTTCAGGAGGTCGCAAGTAGACGCTCTTCTGTTTTTTGGGGGGCGAAGGGAGGATAGGCAGAGCTTTTGGTTCAACACGTAGCCAAATTGCACTGTACTTTACCGGCAGATGGCTGCCTTCAGATGTGTCGCTGTGAGACACACTGTGTTTTATGAGCTAGGTGGTGTCAGAGTGACGTTCGTTGGCGGCCTTTAGGAAGAGAACGGGCTCGTGGAGTCCACTGTGTAATGATACCAACTCTCTAAATCTCCAACTAACCCTCTAATTCTCCCTGAGAACTATTTCCTTAGTTTTGAGTTTATCTGAGTGGGATTTTGGTTTCATTACCGTGAATTTGCCGTAACTCTTGAGGCATATTCTGAATCTAAACACTCCTGGAGAGTAAATTGATCTGTGGTCGAACCAAACTAAACTTGATGTATGATTAGCCTGTCCGACTGATGCAGTGAATGTATGAAATCGCTTGCCTGGATGATGAGCTGGTCAATTGCACTGATTAGAACTGATTTCTAATGAACTGCTTTTCTTGCTTCTTGAGTAATGAACCTTTCACTTCACTTTCCTAACTGTCACTCTAGTCTGCAGTATTTTCCATGTAATGATTTATTCGAATTTCATTTTATTTTCTTTAGCGTGAGAGTTGACTAACACAAAGTTGTACATACGAATTCAAGTTTATGGTCGTAAATTGGACTAATTTGTTGTAGGATTTCGTTCAACTATATTAGCTCGCATAAATAAATTTTGGTATCTATTTGGAACGGGATCTAGTATTGAAATTTGTATTTTCTTTGCAGTATTTGTGTGGAATAGACTCGGCGAGGTAAGCAGCGCTTCTTCGATACTTCAGATTTCTTGAGTTTGATGTCCCTGTTGAAGTGCCTGGTGCTAGGTAATAAAAATTAAGATTTTGTGTTCAGTTAGTTTGATGCAGTTTTCCAAATCTGAATTGAGAATAAAAAACTATTTCAAAACACTCTTGCTTGCTTATCCAGGTTTATTTCTATATTTCGTTAAGTTTCAGCTGCAGGCGGGGCTCGGCTGCTCACCTTCTTAGAGCTCAGTCGTCGATTACAATTGCACCAGGCAATAAATATTCACTAAATCCATTGAATTTACTTTGAGATTCGCTTCTCCATTCAATATTTCATGTTTCTCAATGTATCATGTCCTTCATTTGCGATTTCCTGATTTTGTAGCTCATGAGATTTGGTAGACCGGCCTGCGCTCCCCTCGCTGGCCGGGCGGCAGTTCGGTCGGGCCGGGATTGCAGTCAGTCTTGCCTGCTGATTACTGTTTGGTCGGGCCGGGATTGCAGTCAGTCTTGCCTGCTGATTGCTGCCGTGCGCTACCTCTGGTGGAGCAGACCTGGTGAGCTGCAGCCCTATTCCCACGATGGTTCAACTCGTTTCAAATTTTTAATTCTATTTTAATACTTTAATGACCTCATGAATTGAAAATAAAAATTGTGTAAAAATGAAATGTACTTAAATAAAATTACATGACGTGATAAAAATTGCAAGCCGTGTAGTCTTTGTAATTGGAGAATTGAGATTATTTGAGCTGAACTTGTTCGTAACCTTCTCACCTCATTGAAATATTTCTTGTGAGCGTAGGAACCTCATCAGCGTTAAAAATACAGTAAACAACGTAAGACTGAACTTAGTAAACTTGCTCCTTCAATCCTTTGTACATTCGATGGTGTCCTGACATCTGCCACATCCTGAGGTGTTTAGTTCGCTCACAACTGCAAAAACACAACACAAATAAAAATCTAAAAATGAGAGACAAGAACAACACGAACAAAAATCTAAAAATGAGAGACAAGAACAACACGAACAAAAATCTAAAGATGAGTTACGTGTTCAGAGTGTGTTCCTTGTAGTCTGTCTATCCTGCTGTGTGAGAAGATTACAGCCTTCCTCTTCTCACATGAATACACATGGGGAGGCATATAAATTAAAATTAAATAACGGTATTTTGTCATGATATAGTCATTTTTGCTGTTCAAGGCTCACATTGGTCTTTTCAGTAGCCCATTAGGTAACTCAGCGTCTTGCTTAGAAGTTCTTCCATTTATTTTCCCTACGATGCCATTATGATAATTACCCGAGCTTGATGACCTCATGACGACAGTCCTCAAATTTATGGGGTAATTCGTCGTAACTTTACCCGGACTCCGCGGTCCACTCAATCGAAAGGTCGAGTAAAAAAATCTCTGTAATTCACGACCGAGTTCTTCTAACGAGAAAAAGTGTTTCAATTTACTGATTTTCATCACTGTGCTCATTGCGACGGTGCGTCACTAAATTTCCGTTGACGGAGATACCGGGAAACTTGATGTCTCCGGACTGAAGGTTTGGTCTCTCTGTATGTACTGAATACCACGAGCAGGGGATGTCAATGTATACGCAATTCATTATGAACAGCGTATATTAAAATCCAGTATATGATAATCAGTTTATAAAGTACATCCAATATTTTATAAGCTGTGTAAATTTATACAATATTTATAGACATAAATTGCGTCCGACAGAGATAAACCTGATCAAACGTACAGCTCTGTTTATAGATTATAATCTGTAAACAGCACTGTACGTTTATTATAGTTATGCTTTTAGATTATAATTTATAAAAGTACTGTAACTTTATTATAGACAAGCTTATATGTTATAATCTGTAACAGTACTGTACGTTCATTACAGCGATGTGTTCAGATTATAATCTATAAACAACAGTGTATGTTTATCATAGCTATGCTTATAGATTTTAACGTATAAATAGTACTGCAAGATCATAGAAACTCGTTTCTGTCGGACGCAAGGCCTTGAGGCTGTCAAAACAAGACAGCATTGTTGGGACGGAATTATGTTCTTGACTTCGCTCAAATCTAATGTCTCAGGCTGCGATACTCACCAGTGTAAAGCCGTGAATATCAACAAACATTAAATTCACGCGGCCTCTTACCAAGCTTCTTTTGAGCTGCGAAATGCTGTGCTAATTATGGTGTTCTATACACCAGTAGTCTGTACAATCTCTTTATAATTCGTAGTATGTTATTACGTACACAACAAGAATTGAATTAGACGTTGAGAAGTCGCAGCAGCCTGTCAAGCGTGCACCAATAATTTTCAAATCCAGTGCAAAAATGTTTTCAATTAACCATTACTCTTCGCGCAAAAACGACCCCAAGTGTAATTACCTCGGACTTAAAATACTGTAAAGTGCCTTGTAAAAAACTGCCCCGCAGAGAGCTCCATCTCTTCACCCTTTCTCTGCGACTCGAGCACGTAGTTCTATACTTTATTTGTACGGTGGGCGCTGGTTTCAGACCACCCTGAAGCGGCAAATAATATTGTCTCTACGCGAGTCTTTAATGATTGTTGCCGGACTATCGCACAATCGCTCTAATAAGTCTGTCATAGTGCCCCCAAATGCAAGGCTTCCCGAAGCCATGCAATCATGGAGCAGTCAACTGACATCACTGAAATTAAAGCTCAACCCGCGCTGCTCCTGATCTCGCGTGAATTGTCGTCTTTGCCTCGAGCAAGAGGACATTGAAGTCAATGTCCCTTTTTCATGAGAAATGGTGGTTCCTCGTTGGCGCCGTGTACTGAGCGAGTTTTTTAACAGGGAAGTTCAGGTCGGATTTGAAAAACAAATTGTAATTTGCTGACCTTGTCTTTCAAATGACGATGTATTATCCCATCTGCTGCAGTCGTTGTAAGACAATGGGATAAAATGACGGTATGAAGCCCCACAAGCTGCTGAATGATAATTTAGAAAATGCAACATGAATAATTGACCTGCAAGACAAGATAAATTTGAAAGAAATTCGGTGTAGTGTAAATGATGAAGCCTTTGTTCGGAAAGAAATCCAAGCGAAATAATTTGCGTATTGTGCACGGACATGTAGGCAATTTAAACATGATGCAAGGATAGAAGAAAATTTCAGCTTTATACAAGAATAGTGGACAATTTGAAAACAATGCAAGGATAGACGACAATATTTGCACCGATAATTTGTGTGGGTTCCCCACACAAATTGAATGTTGTACAAGGGTTCCCACACAAAGTGAATGTTGTACAAGGGCTCCCCACGCAAAGTGAATGTTGTACGAGGGTTCCCCACACAAAGTGAATGTTGTACAAGGGTTCCCCACAAAAAGTGAATGTTGTACAAGGGC
>VOMN01040756.1:0-31484 GCA_014899125.1 Orchestia grillus
AAAACAAGAACATCACTCAAAAATTTGTCGATTAAAAATTCTGCGTATTCTAAAGTTAAAATTCAGGATAGTACGGGGAAAGGATTTCGGTGATGGTGATATGCCTCAAGTCACGCTGAAAACCAAACTGTACACTGTTTGGGTTTATTTTACGTTTAACGCCCATTAAAAAATCGCTGCCTACGTACCTGATAATTTTGCACCAACTTTAGTAACGTTTCTGCACCAGACTTTTTGAGTAGCGAAAGACAAAGTTTACACTTGCCTTCGGTGTGGGTCATATATGGTACACGCGATCGTCTAACCTAACCTAATGTAACCAAAGCACTATCATGTATAAATACAAATTTTTGAGTTTTCGTAAAATTTGTGTTCATCAATCGAATAAGCTAGTTCTGATTAGAAAGAAAATCAAAAGAGTAACCAAATTTGTCAAACCAAAATCCATTTTTAAATTCACAGTCAAGATATTTGTCGGCATGTATTTTACCTGTGTGGAGAATCGTAGTCAAAGTGTTAAGTAATCATGAATTTGTTAAACATTCGTTGTGTGTTCTAATTCTTTTTTCACGATCATCGATTGGGGCCTTACTAATATAGCTCTATCATGGATTAGTTTTTTTTAGCTAATTTGAGTTTAAATGGAAAGAGATTTTGATAACTAAACTGGTTCAAAAAAATTGTACGTTGCATTTTCATAATTTGATAAAACTTATCCATCACGCAGTTTAAGTAGTAACTTACTTTAAAAATTGAAGCTTGAGCCTATAGACATAAGCTCCCTTGAGCTCCCAGCAATAAAATAAATTCACCGCATGATATCAACACATAAAGTACTCTACACATTACCCCTCTTAATTCACAGTTCATCTTAGTATCGTGAAGAGTTCCCAAATGATGTTCCTTTGCCTTCACACCAAATGGAAGCACCCGCACTTCTCCCCGGCTCCTATTCTCTCATTAAGAATCACTGTTTTACAGGGATCAAAGTGACTTGCAGCTTGCAACCTAAACATTAGCATTGCAAACGTCTGACGCGTAAGGCGGCCCGGCGCCGGTGCTGCGTTTGTTTACCGCTGCCGCGCAGGCAGAAATAATTTTCTCGACGGTCTATCCTATCGCTCTTGTACGCGCAGGAACCAATAATGAAGAGAAACGTGTTTCCTAGGTTTAAATAAACACGGTTACTTTGTAAATATTGATCATTTCTTCATCCAAACCCTTACAGCTAATTTTAATACTTGGGTCATCTCTGCGTATACGTTTTTTTTACGAGCAATTTATGTTTCTTACTGAGAATTTAAGCTATTTTCATCATGAGGCAATCTCTTTGTTTAGTGTTACAGCGTAGCGCTCACTACATCTACATTGTGAAGTGGCTTTAGTATAATACATTTAAAGCGTTTTATTTCCTTCCAATTTCACGTATGCCAATATATTCACTCAAAAAGTCGACATTAAAAGTTTTTTTGCACTCGAGCCAAAATAACAGATTTTCAAATACGTACGTTACATCCGCGACTAATGTTACCATGTGATTATTAACGTTTTTGCATCATTTTGTCCCTCTAAAATAACGTATCATTAACCAACTCGACACAGAGGTACAAATTAATCTTCCTAATTTCGACTCTCACAATAAAAAAACGCCATATTTTTGACAATACAGGACAATGCTGTCTAAGATAATGATTATGACTGTAACACGCATTGAATTTAAACGTCATTTTTCGAATGTGTGCACAGTTACAAATCTTTGTTTTTCTAAAGAAAAAATTGAAAATTTTGCTTTAGTATTTTATATAGAAAATAAAACGGGAGCAGCACTCTAAGTTCAAAACTCGGTTCACATTGTTTTTACGGAAGACTGAAAGGTGTAGCACAATCACAATGTTAGGTGTAGCACAATCACAACAAACACGCATTCGTTTTATGTTAACATAAATTACGTATGACTACCTTTAGCATCAAAATTATGCTAAAGAAACGTTCACACATCTATGTATTATACTCTATACCATTGTTGTTGAAAATTGTAAGAGGGAGGTAAGGTCAATGCTCACCTAATCTTTCTTTTCTTTTTCGAAAGATCCAAGCTATGAATACTCCCATTCCACACGTTGAGTAAACTTTTAAATTTTTCTTCCTAATCGTAATCCCTTTTCTATTTTGTCGACAAACATTCGAGTGCCATATTTACTTCTCAGATTAAGCTAAATCTCCACTCTAGCCTGGTATTATCTTACAATTCCTTCGGTATGATATCAAAACCAACGTTATAATAAGTTTTCACTACTCGGAAAAAACCTCATCCTATAATAATAAAAGGAAGGCTGTACCATGAATAGTACGATCTGTGCAGTCGTCCGCAGTAAAATGAACACTAAAAATGAACACTAACCATCCCTTCAAATTTCGGAGTTGAATTCATCCCGCGGTTGCACCTAGTTATGCTTCCAGCAACTTTGATAACCGTCACCGTATACGAAGACGTATTATTCGCTTTTATAAAATTTTAGTGCCCAATATCTAAAAATGTATCTAAAAATAAAAAATGTTGGTGAGAAGTCTAGCATTATGTTAAGGTAAAACTCAGCGTCGTTGGGTCTTAACATAATCTATAGTTCATAAAATTTAGAGTTCCATCCTTTTTTATGTTTATATTCTGATGACATAAAGAGTCAAGTTTCCATTGAACAATATTTTTTACACCGATTAAGATGACATTTAAAATATGAAATTCTACTGCATCTTAAATTATCCCCGTAACGGCACACGATATAAAGTCTTTTTCGTATATTACCAATTGAGAAGAGTGCGCTAAAATTTGTATACAATTTCACATTCACTCGAGTATAATATTAGGAAATACAGATACTTTTTTCTATTTCATTGACCCTAAAATAGTCCCATTGCAACTTACATTACTCGCTGAACATAGCAAACGTCGAGTCATAGGCTAGATGTAATCGTAGCAACGGCAGATATTTTCATCACTTTAACACACTTACTATACAAAGCAGGTTGTTTCAAGTAAGTTTTTGCGTACAATCACTGGACTATCTATTCTCCAAAATACACTGCATTCTTTGAACAAATAAAAATCAAATTGTACAAATTTCTATACGAAGAAGCTAATATTCAATCCGTGTGATTTTTTCCAATGTCTTCCAAACGCTTGGAGCCCGATTTTTCCTTCTTCTTCTAAGTACCCTGGAGAAACTCGGCGGGAGTAAAAGCTTCCATCGGAAGACGAAACTTTACGACGGATCAAGAACGCCTTTTATTTCTACAGTCTCACTCTCTTAGATTTTTTACTTGCTCTTGATTCTCAAATCTATTGCTTGTAGTTTGTTAGAAATCTTCATTTGCTGACGGTTTCGTACGTGATTCAGTGTTTCTTACAAAAATAATTTTTTTACTTGTGTCAAGATTTCTAAAGATATGTCGATAAACAATGTCTCTAATAGTAGCACAATATCCTCAAATAGAATTTTTTGAAACTTTAGAACGAGCTTGGAGAAACATGGAACACTTGGAGAGCTCTAAATACGCTCTCAGTTTGAGGGCTTGTTAGAAGTAAAAACTTCGATTCATATTAACAACGATGTACATATTTAGTCCATTCGACTTTTAGAAAACCATCATAATGTTTGATAGTCGTTTTTTTATCTGGCTATTTCGGTAAATAATTAGGAAGATATTTAGAGGGAGTTTTTTGTGTAGGTTCGATTTTTTCTCAATCATCGAACAGTTAGTTTATCCATAAATAGTAGAGAAGGTTTCTACGTTGAGGGAAGGAGCCCTCGGTAGCAAGACAGGTGAGAAATATGATTTGTAACTATTAACTAACTATACACTTCTCTTATAGAAAAGTTGCCTCTAAATTGTGGTGGAATAATACATTTATTTGTTGAATTTAGCGAATTACGAGTAAGTGGTTAAGAGCATACCGAAGTCGATATAATACCTCGTTGACTTTTCAGCGTTCACCTGCAATATGAACATAATGTAGACCCTATTGTAGTCCTCAAAGACATAAGTAATATTAAACCATAGAAAATCAAGGGACTGTTTTAGCAATCAATACATTGGAGCTGCGGCTCACATTGACAGTGTCAAATCGTCCCATATTTTTGTCTTGAACAAGTCACTCCGAGAGCGAGTGCAATACGCTGTAGAGGACAGAACTACTTCTTATCAAATAAACCTTCACGCCTTAATCTCCTGGCGATAGAGCAAATCGTAAGTTTAGGTCTTCTCAATAGTTTATTTTAACGCTGTCTTTTAGCAGCTACCATCAGTGAAAATGAAAGGCAAACAAGTCCCGTATAATGAGTCGAGTGCCGTGATTGGATGAGTGGCACAGCTGGTCCCTTGGGAGACGTGAGGTTGGTCAGTCACACAGCTCTCTTGCGTGGTGAACATGACACTCTCTCTCTGCGTATGCACAGGCGATGTCAGACTAATTTGTATTCTGATACTCTGTAGTACAAACGTAAAAATGCAGGAATGGTTGATTTTTTGAACGTTGCAATTTGATGCAAAAAACTTAAGTACCCTGTAATTAAGCTTGTTAGTTCCGTGAGGTGAGTTTGATGTAATAACTCTGATGCTAAATAAGATACTCGAACCGTGTAAGCTTTGTTAAGTGACCTGAAAATGCAACTCAATACACGACCGATAATTTCCCCTCACAGAAGCTCGTTTTTTTGCTGGTGTCGCATCAGATCCTAGTCACAAAATAAATTGTAGCCGTCAATGTACTTCTTTATAAATAATAACACGTCCAATTTTATTGCAAGCTGATCCTTCTAAAACCAACCTTCATTTAAACTGAAGTGAATTTTCGAAATTCAATTCGAAGCCAAGGATGACGTCACCAGCCCAGGTCGCTGTGGTCCTGTTCCAAAAGATCGAGATTGAGGAAACATTTGCCAGGGTAACACCCAGACGTCTGTGATAACACCAATGTTATCAGGAGATATCTTGGTTGTAAGGGCTGTCACTAGGAACACCCATTGAATAGATTTCAAAGTTTACGTAAATGAAAATTTCCAAACTTTCAATTCTACCATGGTTCTTAGCGATGAAATAATTATGGAAGATATACCCTGATATGCACACATAGATCTCAAAATTTGCGAGAATGACAATTTTTCAAACTGGAAATTTTACCATAGTTCTTAGCGATGAATATAATAATGGAAGATGTACTCTGATACACCGATGGATGTCGGTGCGAGGCTCTGGCGCCAGCAGGGGCCACTGGCATTTGCCCTTGAGACGATCAACTTGAACTTGAACTTAAGCAAACGCTTTTTTGAAGGAGTAAGTTTCATTGCAAGTTTTTGACGCTATCGTGATCTTCATAAAGAATTGTATTTGAAAAGGTGTCGAATTGTAATAGAAGTTTATAATCTTTAGAGCTCCAGCCGTTGAACAAATAATTTTTTGGGAACAATTCTTTCGCGAGGCCGACTAGGGGTGAGGCATGAGCGCCGTCCTAGAGACAGCTCCCACTCCCTCTGCTTCTTTCTTGTCGAGGGTGGGGAGGGGGAGGGAGGGGGGACTAGGACCCATGGTGCCGTCAGGGTCCCCATTTTTTCACAAGAGGAGCGCTTTTTTCGGGCCTCGCTCCGTTGAAACTCATTTACTTGAAGGGCTTCTGCCAGTCGAGGCAAGTGAGTTATTCCTATTGATAACACTTTCGCTTCCAAGAATGTTAGGTGGTAGGTTCAACCGTGTTTTTAAACTTGGTTCCACTCTGTTGAGTCGTCGTACGAAACTGTTATTTCAAGCATTTTCTGAATTAAAAAAATTAGCAGAAAACTGAAACAATTTCGGGTTATTTAAGCGATCTTAAGATGTAATTTCCTGCTATAGCGCGCGTTCTGTTACCAGATACTGTTGGTAACCCGACAGCGGTGTACTTCTATTTCCATGACCAAATCTTACCGCCCAAGACGTTTCTTAAAGAATTAATTCCGTCTCTACCAGACTCTTGCACTCCTGCAGTAGTCTGTGCGAGCTGTTATGTAGAGCATTCGCTGTACAAGGCACCACTGATCTGCAAAAACTTATAAGTACGAGTAAGTACAGGAGCTAAAAGCAGATTTGACACTTTTTAATCGTCTATCATAAGGTTACGAACTTAAGGACACGCATGAGTTAATATTATTACGCGAACGCACTTGAAAATTTTCAAGCCAAAATAGTACGTAAGATCGCACGTCTTTTCAAGGGGCTCCTCAATCACGTCCAGCGTTCTCTCCACACGGGAATTTCGTACAAACTTGCAGATGATAGTTAGAGCACATGCAGGCGCCTCTTCCTCCCGCTCTCCCATCATCCGCAGCCGACAGGGGCTAGGGGTCGGTGATCCCGTCCCCATAGAGTGGGGATGTGAACCCTGACCTGCATGACGTGCCAAATCTGGCACATATGGATGGTTTTCTTCAGTAGATTATACTGGAACGGTTCATTTTGTGATGACTATTACAGATCTGATTTTTACGTGTGTTGTAGCGCTTTCCGAGTAGTTAGTCATGTTTTTCGTCGTCACAAATCCATTATGACATTTATTGAAAGAGTGAAGAGCTACAAGAATTCATGCAGTGAAGGGTAAAGGTGCATTTATTCAGTCTAGCTCCTTATTGAACACGACTGCTCTGTGGCGCAGCACGGGTGCAGCCTGAGAGAATACAGGGCTTTAATTTTGAATTGGTTCAGTATAGGTCTGAAAAAACACCGTAATTTTTCCTAGAGGGAAATGTACACTGAGGATTTTTATTTCCGTCATTTGAAAAAAAGCGTATTTCTACGCGCTATCCTTAATACGCATTGGAATTTTTGTCGCTTATTAAACCATACGAGAAAAGCCTGAAACAATGAAGTATATAAAAACTTGAGTAATATTAAATGTACAGGTAATGAGCAAGAACAAAAACTGGGACAAATTTTGACGAAACAAATCACCGAAAATTGAATTTTGCTCAAGCTGAGATTTTACCAAGTTCTTACTCGAGATCTTACCAAGTTTTTTTTTTATAATGACGCTATTGCCTACCAAATCTTGAGACTAAGGCGAGACGCCGTTGAGGAGATGCAAACGAGTTTCTCAAAACACTAAGGTATTCTGCATGCCGGCGTTGTTCCTGAGAAATTGAAGGAAAACTTGATCGCCTAACTGGGGCCTAGCATTTTTCTCCCGTAGGAAGGCTATTGCCTTGTGCGCTTTTTCTTCGATGGCCATTCTTCTCGGCCAAGAGATTTTGTTCCGCCCATTCCACGAGTGTCGTTTTAATTTGCAAACCACTACAAAAATAATGCAAGGTGCTAATAGTGTGTAGTTCACAGCCACAAATTTGGAGTAGGATAATTTGTACACCCTTCATGGCAAGAACAGAGACTGCAGGGTCTTGAGAGAGACGGCAAAGTTTCTATTCTAAATGGTGTCATAGTGAGACCACCGTCTTATTTTTCTGGAACGAAGACATGTCGCAGTCTCTTTTTTGTCAAGAACAATGGCCTGGAATCAGAGACCGCTGATCTTGGACAGTTAAATACAAGCTTTATTTCTGCCTGTTGCTGAAGAATAAGAGCATTGCATTGAAGTCTCTTTCCGACCAGTGTTGGACTAGAGTGTCGCATTCAGATCAGTGAATAAATTCACGAGCAGTTCTCTCCAGCGGTGTCCGGACGAGAGATGGGGATGTCGGAGACAGGCTCGGCAAGGAAGTTCTCATTGTCAACTAGACGTGGTTCAGATACCTTTGATAAAATTCGAGCTTGGTTTACTTACATAATGGGAAACAAATAGGTGCTTCATTACGACCAAACGCTGCGTTACGTGGCACAAAGATGCGTCTCCTGCTGTCACGTTTCAATTTCAATACGCGAGCACTCACTTTTCAAGTTTTCTGAGCAATGAATTATCGAATTGTCTTAAGAAACCTTTCACTAAACACTTGTTGCTGTACTGCCGCACAACGAAGACCTGCACATTCCTACGTCTGCTAAAATCGGATGGCTTCTCATTTGTACGTAAAGCCTCCCGCGATGGAGTACGGAAGTGCAGCTCGCAGTCGGGTATTTCTGGGCTTATTTTTAAAGGTTAAAAACAGCAAGGCTGCAACGCCAGTCGCTGCTAACATCCAAACAAGCACAGCTTGCGCTAATTTTGAGTTGTTGTAGTGGCACTGCCAACAAAATGCACAGCTCTAAGCCGCGTGAAAATGATTCCCAACTCAAGTGACTACAACTAAGCGAGGTACGTTGGCAAATCTTCCACATGTGTGGGTCCAAATTTCCATTGCAGACCTTGCCCCATTCTAACTTCACAGTGATCGTACTGCCTTCACATTAGCTGTTGTGCATGAAATAAAATAATCTATGTAACACGGGAAACGGGCTTTACAAACATTCGAAATAGGTGTTCTGCTCAAATGCGTCGTGCGCGAGACTCGCTTGATGCACATCGGCGAGGCCCGATCGTCACGGTGACAAACTTTCAAAACGCAAAGCTCAGCTCTGTATAATTAGCAGAAAAATCTGTTGGAAAAGCATGTGTCTCGATGCGTTGCAATATTTCTTTGCGTCTAACAACGGATATGCTTCAGGAAGAAGGAATTCGCTGCTAGGAGTCTTGAAATTCGTCCATACGGAGTCGCACATTGGTAGAGGCAGCATTGACGTGGGTCGTGAGGATGAAGAGAGGTACGCTATTGCAGCCCAGTGTGGTGCAGTGTTGATCCCAGGCAACAATCTGGGTCTTAATACAGATTGGAAATGATGTTCGCAAATAATTCTTTATTGAAATTGAACTAACGGTCATTCAAATTGAACATTTCAGCGTGAGTTTTTTTTCAAACAGGACATAATTATCTCGGCACATCTGAGGACTGGTATTCATACAAGGATTGTTTATTAATTTGAATTAAAATGTGCGCAATATGGGATTAAAACAAATGGCAAGCGTTACTCACTCCTCAAGGTTCGCACACCTGAGGCATTGGATGCGCCCGGAGAGGTTGGCAACGTACAGCTCTATATATATAGTCCAGTAATTCCCAACCTTTTTTTGGATTTACAGAACCCTCACGAAATTCACCGCACACTCGTTGAATTCATCTAATTTGACAAAATATACAAATTTTATTCAATCTGAAAATGAAACAAATTGAATTTCAAGTCGAGATTACACTATGGCCAAGCGACAAGGCGTGATCAGCTGCAGCCGCTGCTGGCTAGGCGGAGCGTGACGTCACAAAACATGCGGATGGGGCGAACAGAGTGGACACACACACGTGTGTCTTGAATACCGCCGCCTCCTTAGACTGACTCGCCGAACTCCTGTTCGACTGAACATGGGTTGGGAACCGCCGAGGTAGACAACGCAGAAGCGTACGTGTCCCACTCAATAAGTATACCACAAATTCAAGTTCCCTGCAATGATTTCGCTAAAACGCCTGACGTGAGTTTTTTATTTTGTTCCCTCAGTAAGAGTTGCAATAAACTTTATCCGAGACATTTTCACTGAGCGAAAATAAAGAAAAAACACCCAGGACTGTCAGTAAAATATTGCACCAGTTTCAGCGCCACTAGGAGAAAAGTTCTTCACAAAAACTTTTTAAATCAAAAATTCAGAATTACACAGTAGGAAAAAAGGCAATGAAACGCATGCACTCAATACAAAGAGGATATATTTAAAAGCCTATTTAAACTCAGTGCGAATAGAGAGTATTCGATACATAGACGTACTACAGTTCATGTATTCATCATGCTGATATAGACTAAGCTATTTTGATAGTTACAACTCTTTCACAAAATTGAGTACACATTTGGACGCTGTTTCAGGTCGCCTATACTTGTAGTCGAGTACAAAATAACAATTCTCACTTTTTAAATTATACGAACGATTTCGAGACTTAAATCTCAAACACGAATTATGAGTAGCCTAATCTATGCCAACGTGCTTACGACTAACAGATATTAATGCAAATGAAATTATCAAGAAATATTTCAAGATCATAGCGGCAGGACCGAACGGAAAGTCTACTTCCACAGTACAGCAAATTTAATTAAGAATGAAAGCTACGAATCGTAATCAAGATACTTCTTCAAGAATCACTTCTAGTACGAAGAGCCCAAACACGGTTTAACCGTTCATTAGGTGCTCAATAGATATTTCATCACTTCTTTTCAAAGTTATAACAGACAATGTTCAATGTGTGTAATGCTATTTAGTTCCACAATGCTCAATACGAAATTTACTGATAAATATTTAATAAGTACTTCACAGTTGACCATGGCTTGGTAACACTACCTAGCGCCACAAGAGGTATTCGCCATTCACGCACTTCGAGAGAGCACATGGGAGCAGAATGAACATGTCTCGGGCGGCACAGCCTGCAGTAAGAGGCGGCGTGTTCATTGCAGAGACACGAAGGTGACGTGATTATGAAAATAAACGAAGACACGCGTGCAGGAGGTCTGGAGCGAAAATATTCTTACTAACCTGCTCACGGTCACTGCCCAGATGATTGGCGGTGGACGGTCTGTGTAGTCGACCACGTGAATGCAACAACCACGGCGTCCACATACATGGACAGTGACTGGTCACAGGTGAGGTGGCTTACTACATTTCTGGAGCACGTCTAGTTTCTCAATAGATGCTGACGCAGATGGATACAATCAAATCCTAGTCCAAAAATATGCATAGAATATAACCTCTGAAACAGTGTCCCTAACAGTAAGCTCGCCATACTTTATGCTTCAGATCCTCAACTTCTATAACACAGCCTAATGCTCTGATATGCTATTTTTCACGGGACTCGGGGCTCATTCACATAGTGTTAGAAAAGAATTAACGTAGGCAATTATTGCTACTTTTATCACCTCCACAATCACTAATGCATCACTGCGTATTTGTAACTCAATAAAAATGAAGAACATTAATTTATGACGACACAAGACCCAAATGTCAACAGTACATTTTGTTGCGAAGACAAGGAACTAGAAATCCGACATAGCTCAGCGGTACTTGTACGTACCGACAGCTTTAGGTCAGAATTGGCTCTCCTTTTCTTTAAGTATTTCAAATACAAACGCATGGCCATAAATACTCAACACTCGCTGCTGATGATAGTGTACCGTTTGTCAGATTTCATTCCAGTCCAGTGAAAGCCTTGTTTTGTCAGGCTTCATTCCAGTCCAGCGAAAGCCTTGCTTTGTCGGACTTAATTCCAGTCCACCAAAGACTTTGGTTTTGTTAGCCATCATTCTAGTTCAGCAAAGACCTTGTTTAGTTTTGTCAGACTTCATTGCACTCCAACGAAGGATTGGTTAATCAGATGAACTAACGTAAGAAGAACATCTTAAGGTATTGTGGGTTCGAAGCGAATAAACTGAGGCAACAATTCAGTACACAGATAAAAGTAGTTCTAAAACTCAACTAATATTCGTTCTCCAAGCAGATAAATGAAGTCAAAGCTGCGAGTATTCGTTCTCGCATATAAACTAACTGGCAATACCTAAGAACATGCTTGTATAAAAGAAAATATACCCTGTAGAAAAGAAGCGAATTAACAGAGAACTACAGCTCTCTCAAGACACGGGACTTATGCTAGGATCATGCAGGACTTACATCTACGGTGCTTACGAAACTAAAATCGATTATGTCACAGTATCTTTGCTTGTTAACTCTTGGGCTTGGTTTGAAGAGACGCCATACACCCTTCCAGACACACAGCGAGTCACCCACAGGCACACAGTTCAGAGTAGAGTCACAAGAATGATCACCACTGTCATGTTACAGTTGAGGGAGTGACTGGCGAGGACATCAACAACCAACCGTCCGTTGCTGGGTAACTGCAACGGTTACAGTTGACACGCGATAACTTACAAAACGTTCAGATGGTGTTTACTTCAATTTCGCCTCAACCACTCGCTCACTATTAGCAACTCAAAAATTTCAAAGAAATCGGTTTTCCGACCAGGATACATGATTGAAATGTACAAAATAAGCATAAGTCGCTACCAATAGACAGTCCCAATTAACTAACTTTCAAAATGCATACAGTTTTCTTACGTCGCAATATGTGCACTACGTCAAGTCTTTAAATAAATAACGCATCTTTAACCTTGACACGTGCCACATCAGAACACATCGGCAGCACAGAGAATAAGTGGAAAATATTACTGAACGTATACAAATCACAGCGTCGGCTTTTCGCAAAACCAACTTTGTCTCGCACCAAAATCCGACATTAAAATAATATACAACACTTCCAACCAAGAAGTGTATAAATAATCGAGAATAATTTTATTTAAGAATTTCATTTTTATTTCAGAACACTAAAGATGGAACCTCAAAAAATCGCAGCTTTTTTTGTAAAATAGTGTTTATTTCGGTTATTCTTTTCATCCATAGAATTAGATTGTCTAGAATTAGATTCTCCAACAATTATATATATTATCGTCCACTGCGTAATACGAAACGAGCAAGACCACACTACGAGGGAGACGTGAGCACCCGCACCGACGGCGTGGCGCAAGGACAAGCATTTCCGCACACCAAGGTACTGATAGCGGTACACTAGGTACTGATCACGCCGTGCAGTTACCTGCAAACAATAAAACTGGACTACTCCATCAGTGCACTTCGTGAATAATTAAAGGGGCTTCAATAAAGAATAAGAGAGTGTTAATTCCGTTCGAGAAATTGGCGGAACAAATGTAGTACCCAGTATAAATGGCTAAGGAGGGTGGACATCTGTACCAGAAATGTAGGTTCAATGGATTCCATGAAGCTATTGACCAATCGAGGAATTTCATAGGAACGAAACTTAAGAAATTGCTACAATCGATCAGGTTGTGCTGTAACCCAACACAAACATTCAATTCGACAGAATAATGTTATTCTGAGTCTATTTTTGAATAGACTCACCCACGGCCGCTCAAAAGTCCCTTTTAACATCAGGCGAGGCCGAGCCCATTCTAATGCCTTCTTGTTTCCCGCGACCTCTTGACAGACGGCTATTGAGGTTTATGTCACCTTGACGACGTCCGTTCAATTTTCGAAACCTTATTGATGCGGTCAGTTTGCTTTAATGGATCAGCAACGACGGTCAAGCACGTTGAAGTAAAGTAGGAGTTAAAAAATTAAAAAGTTTCTTTTACGCGAACATCAGCACGTAATTTACGTCGCACTGCACAGAAGCGATACTTTGGAATCGCACCCACCAAGAAAACACAACAAGCGTCAAAAAAACGTTGTAGGTCACTTTCTGCTTCGTTCTAGTAAGTAGACAGACGCGCGGTGAACCTGCGGTGAACGCAGAAACTGCTCAACTGAAGTATTACAAAAGCGGTCACAAAAATGAGATAGTCCTCTCGCATAATTCCCTTGTTTTTGTAATGCACTTTGAGCTTTATTTTTGATTACAATCGAACAAAGAAGACTCGCACTAAGAGAGCCAAACCTAGACATGAGAGCTAGTGAAACTGAAATAGTCCCTGAACTTACAATATTTAAGATCAGTACAACCACAGCATTTAAGCAATAGTACACAGTACTGCCAGATGGAAAGCAAAGTCTCGCAAAGAAATACTGCCAAAGTTTTTTGTAGCTGACCTCGTGGTCACTCCAACTCGTTACAGCTCGAAGTATTTCCTAGTTGACCAACATTTTCCATATTATACATATTTTCTCTCGCTAAAACAACGAGAATATTTCCTTATGGAAGGTTGTACTTTCGTTTGAACAACAAACCTCGAATGTATGTAAAAGCATTTCCACATATCGAGTGTGGCAAATTTAGACCGTGGGGCAGTTAAAGGCTTGAGGAAAAATGCGATGTATTACGAAGTCAGGAGGACGTTTGCAGCTCTGACCTCATAAGGCCATCGAGTGAACTCGTCCTGCTCCAGGGCGCAGCCAAGCGCCGCCCCGAGGCTGGGCACCAGAAGGCTTAAAGGTTTGGATTTCGTATGAAAACTGCGCAAAACAATGAAACATCGACGCTGGTTAGACTAAATCGCAGAGTGCAGTACTCTTTGACGAATGCATAATGCCATTAATATTTGGTAAAATTTGAACACATAAAATGAACACAAAATCTAAGATGAGAGTGACACCGAATTTAAAAAATAATTACTGCTCATAACTTAACCGTTATTCAAAAAAAATTCTTACGTGAATCTAATTAAGGTGCAGCAGCCCTCGGCTATAAAAAATCATTCCTATATAAAGAAAAACTATGTACACGTTTCAGACCATTGATTAAAAACTTTACTCAACTCAGTGCCCCGCTGCCAAGCTCCACCGTGCTAAAATGGTGTTGTTATCAGTGGCACAGGGGGGAAGCCTTAGTGAACCACAGTCGAATTGTTGATGGTGTTGTTATCAGTGGCACAGGTGGGTAGCCTTAGTGAACCTCAATCGAATTGATGATGATGGTGTTGCTATCAGTGGCACAGGTGGGTAGCCTTAGTGAACCACAGTCGAATTGTTGATACCGTCATAGGAGACCATCTAATTATTACGAGCTTAAAGATTAGAATTTTCGACCTACGTGTTTATTTTATACTGCCTGTTGTCATTTCAGTAGAATACTGAATACTAGATCGTCTGACATGATAGTATGCTTACACTGTTGATGTCTAAGGCGGACAGTTCTTCAGACCTCGAGACCATGCGGCAGACATCAGCACAACAGGCAATAAACCTACAAAATATCACAATGGTTTTCAGCTTGAAATACTATTTCAAAACACAATGAAGCTCATCATTCTGACAGCACAAACTAGAGGGTTCTTAAAGCAAATATTGTCAAAAAAATTACTACAGAACAGAAGTACCCAACAATGATAGTTTTTAGAGGGGACTATCACTATCAAAGCAATGAAGATGGCACGCTGATGACGTTCCTCCACCTGCTTAATAAAGTCTCGCTAATACAGCACCAATTACTTGCACAAAATCAGTACAAATAAAACGTCGATTTTACCAAGACGGCCCAAGAAACGGGGCACGCGTACGAGAAGCAGGTAATGGTGCTAGTGATGGAAATGTACTGATGCCCGCCAAGATGTACTGGCGCTAGCAATAGAGATGTACCGACGCTGGTGATGGCGACGCATTGATGTCAGCAAAGGAAATGCACGAGACCAACAAAGGAAATGTACTGACGCAGCAAATTAAGTGCACTGATGCTAGCACAAAAGATGCCCAGAGCGCGAAGGCCTCACAAAACACACACGCTATGAACACCCGCGGCACGTTAACAGCAATGCGCTGCAACACCTCGCCGCCGCCCTACGAAGACTTGCACTTGTCCCAGGCCCAGCCGCAGATGGCGGCGCTGAGGAGGTACACGCCCAGCACCACCACGGCCCCAATGAGGACCCAGCTTTTGGCATTCGCCCACCAGGCCCTGCGGGCCACCTCCTGGGCCCGGGTCCTGAAAGTCACGCTGGCGGCATTCAAGTTGTTCGTCTTGTCGACCAGCAGCTCCAGGCGCTCCCCTCGGTCCGCCAGCTCCCCTGCGTGGCGAAGGCAGGGCGTCGTCAACGCATTTCAAGGGTTGAATTAGCAATTGGTTTTTGGGTGAGATTGTATCTGTGAGATTGTGTCTGTGAGATTGTGTCTGTGAGATTGCATCTGTGAGATTGTGCTTGTGAGATTGTATTTCTGAGATCAAATCTGTGAAGTTAGATTGTAAAATTACACTTGAAAGATTCGTTTATCTATAATGGTTTATACATAACAATACAATAACCAAGCAATCATTTCGTATAAAATATTGAATATGTAACGAGTTATCCATGTGATTAATTCGGTAAATATCTGATATATATTTAATGAGCAATTGAATAATCTGTAACAATAAATCACCAATAATTTCATTTTAGGAATTAAACCAGCAATTTATTCATTCATGGAATTAAATCAGTGTTTAGCTTAGTGATAAGATTACATGAGAAACATATATTTATAAAAACACATTCGCAACAACAAAACACAAGTATCATTAAATTATGAATAAATGAATTATTAATATGAACACTCATAATTGCACGTAAGTTATGAAATGACTTTTAATACCTTACTTACTTCCAGTTGCGACAGTTATTTATAGTAATTTTTAGTCTATAAATATCTATGAACAAGTATATCCACTCGTAACAGTTCATATTTTTTGCTTCATCCCGCTAAATATAATGAAATCAAGCAGAAAATTGGTAAGTATTCCCAAAGCCAACAAACCTTTTTGAACGTTATAACATCATTTTATCCACAATATATGTCCCCTTTCCAAAATATCAATGCACGCCACGGCTGCGCAGGCGGGTGCCTGCTACCTAAGGTAACTTTACAGGGGAGCAATGAAGAGACAAGGAACAGGGCACGCAGATGCCTCCTACAGAGGGTGCAAAAAAATCTGTACACTGAGAATTTTTGAGCAATAAGATTCGAAAGTATGACTTACATATGTACCATTTCCAATGTAGACACAGTTAGCATTTGGTCATGTTCCGCTTGCTGTTGAGTACCATATGGATCTTTGTGGACATTGAAGGGGTGGAGTTGGTGAAGTAGGTGTTGCCTATAGCGTATGGTGTAATTGATGCCCAATATATTCTTTGTTCATGGTTTGATTTTCAAGGAATGAGCCCATAAATCCATAGAAATTACTATCAACTGTCAATTGCAGGCCTTCTTGTTTTCAGTGAGTAACAGTCCAGCGTCTCCTTCCCCTTATCCATAAGGCACAAAAATCTGAGCCCTTTGGCTTGGGCTGAATTGCTTAATTTACATCCTGAGGTTCAAGTCCGGATATCCGCAGGTCGCGATTTCGCCAGCTCACTTTTCATTACGTTCCAGTCATCATCGACAGGGTTCAAATCTGGGGAATTTCCGAGCCAATTCGAAACATTGATTTTATTGTATAAAGAAACTTCTTAACTGTCTTTGAGCTGCAAATACCGGCACCAAACTGCACGCACTCATAAATGTGCCAGAAATCGAGTATGTGTTCCCTAAAAACATCGATATAAAGGCTACCTTACAATATCACTTTCTTGGGAAGAAAATAAAGTCCCCACGTCCTAGTTACCACTACAGGAACCCCACTCTACCGGGGTTTTAGTGCTTGAACCGCGTACCGCGTGTCATATTTGAACAAGTCCTTGAGGTGATGGATGATCAGGGAGCCAAGCCTACCCTACTTGAAGGTGCCGTCATCACTGAAGATCACCTTCTGCCACTGCTCTGATGTCCAATCCTTACGTGAGGTCCCTAGAATCACACGGTACTGAACGTTATATAGAGCAAAATTGAGTTATCTATACCATAGTCAACCTCAAACCTTCACCTGTCTGGGAGTCGTGAGTACAGGAAGATAGTCGCAAAATGGTCGAACCAATACAAGTCGAGGTGTCTTATCTCTACGCCTCACTGCTTGGATCTTGAAACTTTGAAGTCGTTGTCTGACGTTTTAAACAAACGGTGCTTTGTATCCTATTTACCTAGAAGCTTCATATTTGCTGCAGAGATCAAGCAGTTTCTTCTTCATGGCCTGTCAGGAGGGTTTTTTGCTGGCACGTCGAGCCCACATTTTTAAATCTTCCTGCAGGCGGTATAGGATCGTTCTCACAGCGACGTTTTCAAGGAGGAACATGTTTCCTCGTGTGGACGACGGCTTTTATGGCTGGATCAGCTGTCACTCCACATTTTAGGATCTTGTCAGTGTGAGGCTAGATCTTCTGAAGCCCCCCAAGTGCCCGGCTCTCCCGGTGACACGGGACCGCGATTGCCCGCAGCTGCCACCTTTTTAAAATTTGTAAATGGCCATTTTCGTCACGTGCAAGTTTGCTGTCGCACGGATCACTGACGTTCCCTGCTGAGAGTTCTCTCTCATCAAGCACAGGAAGCCCACTGAATCGTGAGATTTAACTCACCAATCGAGCTTAGAGACTCAAGTACCTCACGTCATCACTAGCTCGATCCATTTTTCTCATGGAGGAAACACAAGTGAAATTTTTACATAAAATCGCGTGTATAGATTATTTTTGCACCGAAAAAGTAGAGTTTTTTTTCGAGGCCATTTTACATAGGGTAACTTTACCAGGTAAAAATAAAGACGGGACTCACGAATGCTGCGGTCGAGCGTCTGCTGGACGTCCTCCACCTGTGCCCTCATGGAGGAGATGGCGTCCATGTTCGGGTTCTCATTGTGGTAGTCCAACCGCTGCTCCAAGATCTGCATCGCAAACGTGGCTCAGGTTTTAAATTATTAAAAGGAATTTTCAAGCTTAAGCTGAAGTATTGAAAATGTTGGACTGCCCATGGAAGCTGGAAACCAGCTCCAAAGAAGGTATCTAACTGAGACGCAAATCTCCAATAAGGTGATCGCGAATAGGCTCCTGATGTCGGATAGAACAAGCAAACAAAATCTGAAATTTAACAGGTGAAAGTTAGCACTTGTGAAAACAGTCCAAAATTTTCAAGAATAATATTTAATTTCACTGATATTACATTAATATATACTCTTTATTCCTTCAACCTTTCAGTTGGCAAGCAAAAATGAGAGGGGTGTATTATACCTGCATTGCAATTCACATGAACATGAAATAAACCGAATTGGCAGTCATGAAGTTGACAATTTTCTCCAAGTTATGGCACAGCCCACAAAAACAGTATTCACCAACCTCTGCAAAAGAATCGTTCCAGGCATAGGGAGAGGCATCTTTGGGGTTCCTCTGGAAGGCAGCCTGGAACCTCTCTCTGATATCCTCCAGGAATAGGAACGATCTGTACCGGTCAAATGACTGCAAGAAGAATAAGGATGAATTCAGATGCGTATCTCAACCAAGCAAGCAACATTCTCTTCTAGGAAAATACATTGACATACAATCAGCAATGGCAATACAAAAAAATTGTAAAGCAAAACTGTACTTTTTAAAACCATGATACTGAAGAACAGTTTTCAAATTGGTGAAGAGGAGTAAAAATTTACACTACTAAATAAATATGACAAATATGTTAGATGACATGATAATTCTTTTTTCCACTCTCCAAGCTTGATGTCACTATTAGCTCAAGCTTAAAAATGTGTAATATGAATTGCTATAAACTACAACCCTCATCTCATGTCTCAAGTTGAGCAGCTGAAAGTTTTCACATTCCTGTAACTTTAAGTATTTTCAGTGCTTTACACAATGCAGGAAATTATTTTCTGTTGGTAGATCAAACTAAAGTAAAGGAATCAAGCATCAGATCAAAAATTATCCTTTTTGTACACACTAGGTGGGTAAACAAAAGCTGGATTTACTCAATAAACTTAACATGAAATAACAAGAAAGGTTTAAAAAAAGTGACAATTAAATTAAGAAGGAACGCAGGAAAAAAAAGGTAGTTCACTGCTATGTTTAGCTACAATACTATTAAGAAGATGAATTCTCACAGCATCAGTGATGCACATGTAGGCTATGCCATTGCTGAGCAGGTAGTGGGTGAGGTAAGTGTCGTGAGTGAAGGTCATACGTGGAGCCGAGGCCTCTTCTGTCGCCAGGCGAGACAGCACCTGGTCTGCCACGTCTTGGAAGTTGCCCGCACAAGATGCATATCTTCAATGGAGAAATACAGAAGTGTGATGCTATCAGAATATGCAAGCCCTTGGATATTTTGCATGATGAATGATAGTAATACTAGGCATAGCAATAATAATTTCTTCTAGCTAGTTTATGCAGGCTACTTGTATGACACTGGCAAAACTACCAAGTGTTCATAGAATCTCTCTACCCATGAAAAATTTACTTTTGAAGATAATTGATAAAATTCATTAGTTTTATCCATTTCATTGCACATATTCAAACAAACAAACTTTAAATAACCTTTGTTGAGAATGGAACAAATAAATTTAATACAATTTGTCAATTTCTTTTTAAATCAATTCTAAAGCTCAAAAAAGACTATGAAGACCCTATAATACAAGCAACTTGCTGCATGTACTGCATTTTTGCTTACTGTTGCAGATACAATAGTAATCAGAACATTTTTTACTCAATTCTATAAAAAGTTACAATAAGACAATAAAATAAGGAAAAAAAACAGATATTTAGCCATTGTGAATTAGATATTGGAATTAAATAAGAAAAGGCTTTTTACCAGTTCACCAAATCTACTACATTCAATATGAATCTGATAATATACATTTTGTTTACTCAAAAGCTTTCAGTTCTTCCTTTACTGGGCTATGCTCATACAATGAAGGAACATAAATTTAAAAATGATACTCACCTTGCAAGTACAACTGGTCCCTGAGCAATCACAACATATAAGATTGACATGCTTTGAAGTGAAATATGGGAATAATTCTTTATTAAAAAATCTGCGTGGACAAACATGAAAATTAGTGAGGTGCTAGCATTTGCAATCTCATCACATGGAATAGCATTAATTGGGTGAACGTTGATCATGTCACCTCCAATTTCACTGGCACAATCTGATTAGCAACACAAATTGCAATGTCATAACTAGTACTTTAGACACAAAACTTCTTTACATGCTTTATTTTACAAGACCTACCTAGTAGCGGTAAGGATAGCAGCGCTTTAGTAACTCAAGACTATCTTGCAATGAAAGAGAAGGAACCATTTAGTATGGACTTTGGAGAATGAGAAATCTATGTACAAGGTGTATTCCACACCAAATGTTCCCACGCTATGCATTGGAACAGCCGGTTAAGGAAGAGGAGAAAAGAATGTAAGAAATTAGCAGCCTTCTCATGAAATGGGAGTTTTCCCTTTTGGTTACTAAAGGCTTAAACACTATCAGCTCTTCCCCAGCCACTCATACCATGCATGAATCACTTCACTGAATACTGGCAGCTCCCATTGGGCATCTGTCACTCTAGTCAAGCCAGCCACTCCCACATTCTGCCAACCACTCGTCCCACATTCTGCCAACCACTNCCACTCCCACATTCTGCCAACCACTCCCACATTCTGCCAACCACTCCCATATTCTGCCAACCACTCCCATATTCTGCCAACCACTCCCACATTCTGCCAACTACTCCCACATTCTGCCAACCACTCCCACATTCTATCACCCACTTCAAAATGTGCCTGTCAATAGATATTCCAGTTTCATGTGTAATAGAGTCTTAAGAACAAACGATGATGTAGGATTTTTTATTTGTCTTTTAATGGGAATCATAAAAATACATTTTAAAACAAGTACAGTTGTTAAAAAGTTCTAACTTCTTTACATGCAATTTCCACTATATTAAAATTTTTTGCATAACTATTTTCAACTCCTAGCCATTAGTAGTAAAAAAAAAGAGATGTGCCAGCCAGAGGAGAAGTTGGATTATAAAATTTCATGTACTAAGCACTTAGTTACAAAAGTTCTGCACTCAAACTACTGAATTGATACAATTTGCTTTCAGTAATCCCATTCAATCATAGGTTTTCAACTGATGTTTTAGAGGAATTCAGAAAAAATAAGTTCTTTAAATTCAAGTTCTTCCACAATTAATAATAAAAACTAAATAAAAATCTAAATACAAGATAAATTCTGAACATCTAAATTATTATTTTATTATAGACTTGATTTAAAGCCCCTTATCCACAAGAAATGTGATCCTAAGAGAGCAGACAGAAGGCACCATTCAGTATGGTATTGACTTGAGGGAGGGAAAACTCTGGACACTAAGTGCACTTTCACACAAAATCCCTTGCACATAGAAATGATAAGAATGAAAAGAAAGAAAAGACAAAGATAAGAAAGCAAAAATACATGCAAATTGAAAAAAGCAAAGTAGGCATAACAGACAGATATCCCAAGGCTTTTATAGCTGAGGTAACATAACAGGGTTCCCATAAAGTCTATGGACACCTAAATACTAACATCCTCAATTATTGCCATTTGCCAAGAAAATCTTTTGCATTAGGCCTTGGCAATGCACTGCCATTTCTTCAAGCATTTCTCAACCTTATACAGTATAAATCATTGTAGCACTTCATTTCCTGAAAAGCTGCAATAACTGAGCTGTGGTGGATAAAAATTAGCTGCTCTATGTACAATTGTAACATGGATAAGGATCAGATCTGCAATTAACAGCAATCACTAAATAAACCTTTCCAGCACTATCCACTTATATGAAATTATTGCATACAGACAATGATATGGTTAATATTTACTCTACTCCAGCCAACTGCAGAGAGCATTCTATTCATTATACAGCTTTCATTTTGTCATTGGATGGGAATTTTTTTTTGAATGGCAGAAATCTATTTTCAAAAGAAAGGAAAATCATAATAAATTAGTTAATATTGTACATTGTGCCTTCTCTTTCTGTGCTTTTTCCAAGTAAAATCAGATAATCAAGGTTTCATTAGGGTTAAGCAACTCAAGATTATGTTAGGGTTACATAAAGGTAATGTTAGATGGGGATTTGAGATAGGTTAGATCTGTTTCACTAATTTTACACAACATATCAAAATAATACTGGTAGTTAAAATGTGTGAAAATGTGGCCAAAATTATGAAGTGTTTGCATTAGTATCTTGTATTAGAATAAGAATGATTTTAATATCCAAATAAAACTTTTTCTTTACTTCAAAACCTCATATCTTTCAGAAATAAGGTTTCTGCCATTTAGAAAATATTCCAATCCAATAACACTAAAATGAAGGCTGGACTGTATGAGAAATATGATGCCTGTGCAGTCACTTGCAGTTAAAATATTAACCTAGCATATGCCAAATCTGTCATGTCCTGATGTTAAGGGTTAATTCACTGAGTACTAAACACTTTCATTCAGATGTTAAAAATTATTTAAACTTAAAAACTCCACAACTACATTAAATGAACTTGGCAATCCAAGTTTTGGCCAATTCTCATCTAGAATTACCTATTAAATTCAACAGTAAATTCAGGCTTTCTATCCTCAACCATTTAATGTAACAAAAATCATATGCACACAGTAATGAATCACTACAAAGTATTTACTTTTGGCTGAAGTGACTGGCTTAAATTTGTGCTACATGCATACTAAGAAAGACGTGAATTTATTTTTCCGATCGATGGTATAAAATACTCACCATTTATAATAGTCTAATGTGGTTACAACTCACAATTCATAGATACCAAAATGTGGCATAAAACTAGGAAATCAATACATACATGATGCCTTATTCTAAATCAAAAACTATGTACAAAAATATTTAATACCTAGAACATATTGTACACACCCTTCGATTCAATATTTATCTAATACGGACTGAACTTGTACGTTTGACATAAAATGTACAACAGAATGATCGATATCTTAATAAAATATTGCAAATTGCACACAAAAGTAAAGTTGAATCAGTCATTAACACTTGAGTTATTTTGAAATAATATTTAAAGTCAAATTTACTATCGGAGTCCAGCACCGTAACCTGCACAGCAACACACGACTCGATTTGCTTGAGATGAGGAGCGGAGTCTCGCGACTGTGAATCAATCTGCTCTAGAAGCTTACATCACGTTTCTTGAATCACACGAACTCCGATGCACTTCACGTTCTCAAGGTTGAAGCACAACGATCCTTCCAAAATTTTTGCAACACGGTATTTTAAAAACGAATTGTTGCATAAAATTTACTGCATCGACATTAAAAGAAAAATTCAGTTTGTGTTACTGGTTTAGTTAATTTTCATAATACTACACTCGATATGACAAGTGAGCTGTGTCTTCAAAGTAAGAACTCGTATAGAGCTGAATTTGAAATTTTACATGTATTTCCCTAAAGTAGCTCAGTGGCATTTGCTTCTTCGGAAGCAAAGCGTCCTGCTCTTTTCCTGCTTAGCAAATAACACTGGGGAGCAAATACGTATACTGATTTTCCGCATTTTGTGAGAAGCATGTTCGTTTTTCAAATTCTGCAGAATCGTTCAGATCCCCGTCTTTCTCCTTTATTTTCTTGTTCCCTTGTAGCACATTTATGTTCTTTGTACTAGTAATTTAAAGAGCAAATAATCATGCTTTATTTCGCTGGTTAACTTTTCGATTAAAAAAGGAACGTATAAGGAGAATTGGCTGTACGATTATGAATAAATAAAACAAAAAACTTTCAACTTCTATCTCCCCCTAAAAAATTAGAGTGCATCACTTTGTTACTAAAAAAGCATGAACTTCCTACGAAAAGGAACTTAAGTCTCAACCCATTTTCAATTGTTGCCTCCGGCAATAATTACATCCTAATCCAGAGACCAAAACTTAATATATGAAGGAAGATTGTAAACGAAGAGCCAATCAAGCCCTCACAGTAACGGCAACATAGTGCTTTCTACATTGCATGCCGACTTGTCAGCATTGTCTGACAACGCAGATTTCTGCATGCGAATCTGTAGCTGCTTCGCTAGCTTACGCATCATAGATACCCAAATTTTCCATCAACTACCACCAGAAACTGTCAGAAGCCTTAATTTTCTGTGGATAATCTATAATAAATTCTGAATATGTCATGATACTAACTGTTGAATTTCGAAAAGAACTAGAACGCACTCATTCCTAATTGACGTAATATACCTCTGCATTTCAGTATTATTAATCGAAGACGCGTTAGTTCATGCTCCGAAAAATGAAATGTATTTAAGTTGTTAATCAACACTACCAAGAACAGTATTCATAAAGGCAGTCGTAGTGGTAGTAGTAGTGGTGGTAGTGGTGATGGTGGTGATATAGACTGCAACGCCTTAGTGACTCAGACTACGTCGCACCGAATGAGGAGGGATCATTTTGTATCGAATCTATATAGAAAACGGCAAAGCTATGAAAAACGTGTTTGCTCACACAGGATCCCCTCCGCATTGAAACAGTAGTTAAACACGAATAAAAAACCAGATGGTGAAGGTACGAAAACTGAAGTAAAGTGGGAACGAAAAACCAAAGGCCCGAAGGCCTCTCTACAGCGGAGGTAACCTAACTGTATTGTCCTGAGGTCACCAGTCCCCATGGCATACAATAGACAAATCTAGCCCTGTAAACGTGAGAGGTAAAGAAGAAGGTAACCTGTGCAATTGAAATAAGATTGAAGTCAAGAAGTTCTCCGTAAGCCACGTTTTCCACATAATTTTTGGGCTGCGACGCGAACGAAGGCGGCGGTAAATGAAATAATTGTTGCTTAAAACCTTGATTTTTCCACTCAATTTCTACTTCAAATAAACTCTGTCCAAGAATGGTGCATAAAAAGTCTCAAGTTTGAAATGTAATTTTATTAAGAACGTCCTCTCTATCTTAGTAGTTCCAACACATTGGAAAGAAAATGAATTTAATTCTGCCGCGAAACTGGTTATCAATCATCCGATTCACAGCCCAGCTATTTAGAATTTCTCTTCTTTTCGATTTTCACAGAAACGAAGGAAAAATTTGAACTGGGGTAAGCAGAATAAAATTTTTTCATAGGAACTAACATTTCAATCGTGAAAGTTGCCAGTCGAGTTTAATAATAATTGTGATGGTAGTCAAAGATTCACACAAGTATGAAAGAAAACTGATAACAGCTATGACATAATTTTTCTATGAAGCTCATTTTTTGCCACCTGAAAAAATGGAGAGCAGTCGGAGTAATTTTATGAAAACGATCGTCGTGATTATATGCACATCGATTGTAGACCACAACCAAAAAACCATCAAATTGCCTACTTCAGGTTATAGATCGTACTAGGCTTACAGTTAACAGAAAATTTGCATCCAGCAGCATTTTTTCGGTTACAATGAATGAGTCCATTCGTTGTTCAGGATGAACCATGTATGATTTTAAATTGTACAGCGATATCTTCAGTAAATACTGGAAAGAAACGATGCCAAATTTTTCAGGAAAACCAGAGAAAGCTATCAATATCTCCAGAAAATATTTCACATGGGTGCAAAGCATCTTTATGTGAATTGGTATAATAAAATAAACATCACATAGTGGCATGAATCTTAGTTCGCTCGATACTATTGTAGAAATAATTTCACTGTGGTGTTCAACACTCTTGCCTTCATTCACCCTCAGAAAAGCGGACAGTGAAACAGTGGCCGTCACTACGCATACGCGTATGCCTCAGGAAGAAAATAAAAAATATCGCAATCTGGCATGACGGTTTGCTTTTGACACCGAAGTAACAAAAGCATGTCAATAAAATTGAAACAATGCGGACGCCAATAATTTAAGGGATCACAATAAATACATGGAGAGCAATACCGCACAGTTTTCTTAAAACCTCAAGACTATTGTACTACACTGAAATGGACTTGTTTGTAATGTTCTATAGGGAAAAATGCAATGACAAATTTCAAAATTGCAGTTATTCTGACAGCAGAAAAAAAGCACAAATCTGACGTAGTAAGTCAAAAATAATTTTCACGCACTCCGTCTGATCAGAAAAAAATGAAAGAAAAAAAATTCACTGCTCCAGTAACGCCCGTCAGAGGAGGTACTTCAGCTGACAGGTCGACGACGTATTCCAAGGAGAGACGGAGCGCATTTTTATCAACGCGAGGGCAATGTCGACAGCCAGAAAGTGTCATAGTGTTGCACTAAAGTGTGCAGATGAACAAAGAAGTGCACGAGTTAGTTGTAGGTCATGTAGCGGGGCGTGGCGGAGAATTTAGCGTAGGCCTTGATGACTTTGTTGACAGCGTCCAGGAAGTCCTTCTCGGTGGCCACCTTCCTGCGCGCCCTGATGGCGTACATGCCCGCTTCCGTGCACACCGACCTGATTTCAGCGCCTGAAAACCGCATCAATTCGTCAAAAGACATGAATGTATTCAACAAATGAACATTTATTACAGCTGAACATTGAAATGAAAGTTGAGTAAGTTTTCTTGATTGAGTACCTAGGCACCTACTCGAAAAAATTAGGAATCGGAAAGAACAAATGTTTTTTACACACATACAATCAGTCCTTCATTTAAACGGGTCACGATTTCCTCCATTGACAGATAAAGGATATTTCCATTTTCATCGGCTGATTGATGTTTCCATAATATACCTTGCAAGATGGATACTAGGCGTCCCCTATTCTAATGAATAAGACAATACAATACAGTATTCATGTTACCACCACGTCTGATAGAAAATAAATAGAACAGAGTCGTTCCCACTCGCTATTTCCCGGCGGAAAACTCAGAATAACAACACAGTTAACAACCACAAAACACATGGACGCCTTCAAAACAGCTAGAACTTTTAAAACTGTTCATGTATCGTCTGACTGGGCACGAGGCCACCGGACAGGCAACAGGACGCACCAGTGCTGTTGGGGCAGAGGCGGGCGAGCAGGTCGAAGCGAATGTCTCTCTCGACGCTCATGCTCTTGGCGTGGATGCGGAAGATGTGCGCACGGCCTTCCAGGTCCGGCAGCCCGAACTCCACCTTACGGTCGAGACGGCCTGGTCTCATGAGCGCGGGGTCCAGGGTGTCCGGTCTGTTGGTCGCCATCAGCACCTGGTCCATGGTCCAAGTTTATTTGACTCGTGTTGCATTGGGAAATTTCTTACTGAATGCCGCATGAAAAATTTCCGTGCATTTTGGGGCGTGAAGCCTAAACTTATTGATGTGTGTACAATAGAGTTTTGATCTACAGCAAAAACATATTAGTTCATTAAAAGGCCTCACCAATTAATACCCTGATACTCAAGGATCGAAAAGAATGCATGGCAAGGTAACATAAATACATAAACGCAAGATCGCACTTCAGGTGCAGCTCCACATTTACAGGAGGCTATAAGAGCTCACCTTGGAATATTGACTTTCAAGCGCCAAGTGCCAAAGATGTGAATTCCATGGCAGTTTCTCAAAGGTTTCAAGACCAGTAAAGCTGAAGGCAGACATTCTGCTGTTCACTCGTTTGTGTATTGCGGCAAAGAGTGTAGATGGCGTACGGACGTATAAATTAAGAGCCTATTAATTTGAGAGAACTTCAATAAACTTGTCAGCTATACAGGCCAAACCAGAAAATTCTTGATATAAATACCATAATTTTCAATAGCAGCACCAAATTATACACACGCAATTGTTAGAACGTTTCATTTGGATGCAAGCCTCGCAGCAGGTGTGGGCAACACAAAGAGTTCAAGAGTTGCCATCTCGCACACAACAGACAAGAAAAGAGTTAGAAGACATTGCGTCTCACCAAAAATGTAGAACAAAACACAAAGCCAACCCACAGTCCACAAAGCCAACCCACAGTCCACAAAGGTGACCCAACGTCCACAAACCTTGATGTTGCCCCTAGGGTCGAAGCCATCAAGCTGGTTGATGAGCTCGAGCATAGTCCTCTGCACTTCGTTGTCTCCTCCAGCACCGTCATCAAAGCGGGCGCCGCCAATAGCATCGATCTCATCAAAGAAGATGAGACAGGCTTTCTTGGTGCGGGCCATCTCGAACAGCTCTCGAACCATGCGAGCCCCCTGCCCCGGCAAGGAGGTTTGTCAGCTCAAAACAGGCTTCTTTGTGTGCGTTGTGGTGTCGTACGCCATACATGAAGACCTAATTTGCTTTAATTCTATTGTTTTCGTACACTACTGAGTTGTACGCCAATACGTTATGACCTAATTTACTTGAGTTTAATTGTTACAATCGTTTGCACATAAAAGTGTAGTACAACATAGCTTTTCATTGACATTCGTACTCTTAGATTCCTTAACACTAATTTTTCACACCTGTATAGTATTTCTATAATTACCGTTTCTATAAAAAATAGCATCATTATACTGTATATTACACAAGAATACTCTACAATAGCTGTAGAGAAATAATATATTTATTTCTAGAATTAATGCAAAAATAAGATTGGTTCTTCGTATCTTAGCTGAGCAAACCGTCTCGCGTCCGCCTCAGATGAGGTCTCACTTGAACATCTTAACGTGACCGACGGAAGATGAATGGTCTCAAAAACTTGATCTTATGCAGTGATAATAAGTCATCAGGCTGTATGTGACGCGTGGATTGATTATATCATACACCATGTAGAATATTTTCGGAGTAATATTCCGTATAATTACAATTTGTTCACTAATATATTCAGAAAGTTTGACACATTTCGATGAGTGCACTGCATACGAAACCCCTTCAAAATATATTATAATACTTACCAATCTTGAAATTTGAGTTTAATAAGTTAATTCTCAGTTCTGTTAACATACAATTAACCCTCGGTACCTTGTTATTTTTTCCCAAAACTCTTCATCAAATAGACCTCGACCACATGAAGTCGAGGATTTCATCAAGTCGCTGTCACGAAAAAATTGGGTCAAAAATAAAATCTACTTCAAATCTTCAATTTGAATTTTAATATTGTAAAAATCGTGGTATCATGCTTCCAAGACCAATATCATCTAAAAGACGCACGTGCAGCCAATATAGTGACACACCATAAATGGTAAACGCACTTTCACATTTGTTACCATACGAAATATCCATTAATTATCTTTTGTGAACACCAAGCCCTACAGGAAAGCACCTTTTGACCAGTTATCCATCAGCGCATCACAAGTCCCACTAAGAATACCAAGCCATGGTTGAGTAGTCACAAGTCCCACTGAGAATACCAAGCCATGGTTGAGTAGCTCACCTCTCCGACATATTTTTGAACGAGCTCCGAGCCAATCACCCTGATGAAGCAGGCGTCAGTTCGATTGGCAACAGCACGAGCACAGAGAGTCTTGCCCGTGCCGGGAGGTCCGAACAGCAACACGCCTTTTGGGGGCTCAATGCCTAGGTTCACAAACCGTTCTGGCTGAGGGACAAAGAGCATAAAAGTTAATGAACACCCATCAGGTAAGAGAGGTGTAAGGTCTTGCTTTGAAATAGGGCGTTAAAGACCTAATAAAAAATTTCAGGAATTGCAGCAAGTCACAAAAACTTCAAGAAGGAGTAGTAGTAAAAGTAGTAAGGATAGCTGCGCTTTAGTAACTCGAGACTATCTCGCACTGAAAGAGAAGGAACCATTAAGGATATACTTCGGAGAACGGGGAATCTATGCCTAAGGTGCGTTCCCACACAAGATCTCAAGCGCATGGAAACAGCTAGTTAAAAAGGAAGAGGAAGAAAAGCTAAAGATATTGAAAGAATCATCACTGAAAAAGGCATGAAATGGCAAGTAGTAAAGTGACCACGAAAGATAGAAGTCAGGAAGGCTTAGCTAAAGCTGAGGTACCCCTGGGAATGTTAGTCCCTATAGCATAAGGTAGACAAACCTAACCCTACCGCCTATGGCCTATATTATGCCCCCTGAGGACACAAAAATAATAATAGGGCAAGAAAGGAATTGGAGCTCGTCTTCAAATACGGCATTGAGACTTAAAATGAATAGTATAAATTTATCGTGCATCACGAAAACATCCATATTATAATATCTATCTTATTACCTATGACTATATGATTAATTAAATTATATACTGTACAGAAATGCGGCATTAGGATTTAGCCAAAATTATCAGTATTTGTGTAGGTCACCAGTCACATGCATGTAGAAAAGCTAACACACATGGTCAAAATTATTCCTGGCGTTCAGAGAAAGAAATTTCGTCGACAATCAATAGCACCATCGGCAACAAAGTATAGCAGAAACAATTACATTGATAGCACAGGAACATTTTAGTTACATGCTGCAGAAAAGTTGGACATACTTGAATAAATCGACGCCATCTGTGCTAAAATAAGCAGAAAAACATCCCAGCCTTTTGCTAACAACGTAAATGGAGATGCATTTCAATACATGGCTATATTTTTTAATTCAATATAAATGGGTAAACAGAGTCTGATCAAACTAAGAAAATTTGATGCATAATGTGACTGTGTTACATGAATATTCTGTCCATTTGATTCGAGTGGTAGAGTGTGGCGAACACAATAAACACATTTCGGGTGAGTGGGTGAAAAATGACTCCTATACAATCAGTAGGTCAAATTCTGGAGCTCCGCTACAAAAAAGAAGAAGAAATATATCATAAAACTTCCATGCAATTGTAAAACCATATTTATATCAACCAACGTTAACTAAAAGAGTATATTCTAGCAGTAGTCCTTTAGTTGTTGTAGTTGTAGTGTTAGTGAAAGCAGCGCTTCAGTAACTCAGTCNTAGGATAGACAAACCTAACTAACCTACCTCTATTGCCTATGGCCTATCCTATGCCCCCTGCGGGGAGTAGTCCTTTAGTAGTAGCAGTAACCCAAACAATTCCGAAAACCATATGGAAGTGAATTTTAAGAATTACTTGAGAAAATTAAAATTCGATCGCTTTTCTGAGTTTCTCTTCAGTCCCTTAGACCGACCTACTGAGAGCTGAACATATCGTCTAGTATAAATACAGCAACGGTGACTATACCACTTTTCGAGCATTCAGCCCTCACTGTGCTAAGTATGCTATTCAATCTACATATGTACAAACAACAATGTTATGGTGGCTACATTATTAGCCATATCATGCATTTT
>VOMN01040758.1:0-40152 GCA_014899125.1 Orchestia grillus
GGAAGGAGCCAGTATTTATGAGGGTTATCATTAGCATGTATGAGACGACGTAAATTCACGAGGTGTTCGATTCTACACCTAAGTTTGCTCGTATTTTAACTCTTGTCAGAGTAACGTATGGATAATGGAGACACGTATTGAAAAATAAGGCAGGCAAACTGCAGGAACAGGAACAGACACTCCATGCGGGCGACGACTGTGTTATTCCTTTTCCTCATGAAATACACGGCACAAGTTTCCTGATTTTAGAGTAGCTCGGCGGAATTTTTTATACTGTGTATTGGAATCATAACGCTCAGTTTAGAGTTACTTATTTAATTGCTGTCAATGATTTAGCTATTCATGAACTTTAGTTTTTTTTATGACTGTCTACTCGAAGCTAAAAATCCTTTTTCCCCACATAGGTAGCCCCAGAAGCCTTGTAGCTTATTCCGACTCACGAACATTGTCTTTTTCCGAATCTGTTATTTTATTTATGATTGTAATAGTACCGTGTCAAATGTAAATTTCCGAGTCTAGGTCATTATCTGTCAATTCTTTTATGAGGGTAGCCGTGCCGTGTGAATTGTAAGTTCACTGTGGTATCAGCATAGTAATTTGCATCCTTCACTGAAGTTCAAATACCCCTTCCTATCAAGGTATTCATATTAACGAGGCAAGCTTGTATCTCAACACGAATGATTTTTCTGATTGATCAGATAAACGACGTTCGAACTAAAATCCCTCACTAAGTGTCGATTTGGACATAGCTAAAATTCTTGTCTCAATTTGACTGTCCATTGATTCACGATTTAAATTAAGTTGAGAATATTTCAGCTTACGATGTTATCTCGTAAGAATTTAGATAGAGGTATATCAAGCCGGAGGTATATCCACCTTCGAGAAATGGCATCCAAGCTGTAGAACGCAGAGCGCAGACACAGGAGAGATCGGCTCCCGAGGCGGAGTAGGCACAGGAGTAGGCTGTCCTCTCCGCCTACTTTCCTAAATAATGTTGTACTTGACCTCGCTGCTGCCTTCTTAAGTAAATTTATGGGTTTTTTAATTTTTCGGTCAATAGCAAATTGCATTATCACGTGTTCAAGCACTTTTGATAATAAAGACCGACAACTTGCACCCCTTTCAAATCCCGCAGAAGATAGAATTTCAAGTCCTGTTGAAGCTCCCCTGCTGTTGCTGAAGTTGAAATGAATTGTGTTCAAGAAATTAAATCTCGTTCCCGGTTGCGTGTCCTTTCGAACCCCATTTGGGTCCCTCACGTTTAAATAAATTAAGTAACAGCCAGAAAAGACACACGCCCTATGGTTAAAATGTTTCAAATGTTAATTATCGGTGCATTGTAAGTGCCGCTCACTGATTGTGTACTTGCTGCACTTCTGTGCGAAATAACTTTGATTGTTTAACCATTCCTCCCTACGTTAACAAGTATGATCGTCAAAGTGAAAATTGACTAGATATTTTTTTAGGTGTGTCAGCAATATTTTTTTGAAAAATCAGAGATGATTGGTTATTGCGCTACTGCACATTTCAGACGAATGACTGAAGGGCACCTCGTTCGAAGAGCAAGAGAGAGCGAGAGAACATATTCTCTAAGAGTATAAGTTGTGAAAAAGGCAGCGTAATATATAATTATCGTAGATATTACCATAGCGCGTCAATGAAATTTTATGAATTAAGTGCTCGGCTTCTTACTCTAATCCGAAAACAGAAGCAGCGAAAATCGGTGGTCTCGAAATCGTCAGTTTGTATTTCTGAGAAAAAATATCTTAGGACTTTCTCAAAAGTGGCAGGAAGGTACAACGAGTACAGAAAATTGAGCATGTATCACAACTCGTTGATAATTTGTTCGTCCAAAAAACTCTAAATTTTCACGAGAGCTAATCATAGGAACTGAATTCTTAAAATGTGGCATTGAAATCCGTAGACTTTAGACACATAGCAACAAGGTGAAATTCGTAAGCTCGCACATGAACACGCATGTAATACAAATAAAGTTTGTTACAATATAAACTGCGACATATAATTAAACATTAAGCTCTCTCAAACAATAATATTCTCGTGCAAAGTAAGTATAGTTAGGAATATTTATTTTTCCCTAAAGACCACAATAAACCCGAACAAGTCCGGGATGTGAGTGACACACATTCACTTATGGTTTTTTGAAATACCAACGAGCGCGTTATAACTAAACTTTGAAGCAAGTCGGTTATTGACAGGCTGCCAGAAGTACAAAATGCGAGAGCGATATGCTGCCAGCTATAAGAGGCATGCTGAGGAAGCATGACGTTAGGCACGAAGGACCCCAAAAAGGTTTCGTTAGCCTATGAGCAGTAAGTGTACACCATGAGGTTGTCATGTGTGCAGACCGGGCACAGCGTCGTCATGGCGACCAGTCAACAGAGCGTCAACAGTTGGTGTTTGACACAACAGGCCGAGTAAGCTTGTTCTCGCACACGTCCTTTGTTCATGATCGATTGGATCACGTCTCTGTGCAACTGTTAGGCTACAGAAAGCAATTAAATGAACCGTGCACTAATTCCGATTATATTTTTCATTTATAGATCGCCAAGCTCAATAACTCGAGGCTCCTAACACACCCAGCCGTTAGCTAAAAGCTGGCAAGGATGACTGCGAGCGTAGCATCAAATGCTCTTAATTTCAGTAGTACTGTACATTTTTGTTACCCGTACATCTTACCGAATTAAATCTCTTACTCCAAACTCAACGTTAAAAGTTGGCATGAAGCTAAACCATTTTGCCCAACACGTTTCTGCTGAACGTACACGCATTTATACGCTGAGTGTTATTGAGATAAATTTTATGAAATGGTCAAAATATACCTTAGGGTATGATAATCACAAAAAAAAAAAGAGCGAGAGAGAGAGAGCCCAAAGGTTAGGACTTCCAGCTGCTGAAATTTAAAGTCTCATAAAAATGATGGTACTTGTTGCTCCTAGCTAAGTTCTCCATATGACTAATGTTGCACTAAATAAATAGAGTGAACTGTTGTTTTCGACAAAACAAAATATAAATTTGTACTTATGAAGATGTTTTCTACGATTAACCGCGAGAAAAAACGCCATAAAGTCGTATAAATTTTGTGTCAGAATCTCAGAACTGTTAGACTTTAGGCTGCATCAACCATGAGTCGGTGCCACTGTGAACAGCAACCTTTCCTTTTCCTCTTTCCTCTGCGGATTATTGTGGGAAGCCCGTTGCCGAGTAACATCTCACATGAGAATTTGAGGCTTAAGCTTCTTTTTCCGAGGGAAGCACTCCATGGTTCGGTGGAAATCAGTTTTGCTCCAGCCGGGAGTCGAACCCTGACTTCGCAGCTTTGAGCCTGACACGGTACCAGTACGCCGCGGAACCGCTATTACTTAATAGATTTGTCAGAATAAATATAGTTTATCACCATACATTTAACGTTATGCTGTTTGAATAACTTTTAAAAATACTGAGACAGAGCAAATGGAAGACAAGACGCTGTTACTATACTGTTAGCCACACAATTTCTCATGGGCGCTCCTCACATCAAGCAGTTGTTGACAGGCTTTGAAAACTCAACGATGTTCTGCACGTAGGAGGGTGGATACGTGAGGTTGGGTAGCGAGTTAAAGCGATGACAATGCTATTAGCCAAACTCTTTAACAGATGGCAACATTTGATATGAGTTAGGACTCCTCATCTGCTTGTTGCTATGTACTTGAAGTGTTGGAGGATTGGGGATGGGTTCAGGAGGCTGACCAACGGGTATTTTCTTGAGAATTAACTAAAATAAGTTATAAATTATTCTTTTAGGCACGTACTAGATGAGGTGCTTGACAATTTTAACGTGCGATTTCGATGGAAATGAAATAAACTGCATTTTAAATTGACGTACGTCACTTTCACCGTTGTTTCCATCCTTGCTTCTTCGCCACCGGCTGCGAGGCTGACTATGCGGTACACTCGCTGTGGCTGGTGCTGTGAATTAATTAAAGAGAATAAACTCCACCGGCATGTATGTCAACTGGGTCAGTGTTAACAAAGTTTCTTGTTTTTCATTCGAGATAGACAATTGAAACTGCGTGTACGAAAATTCCATCACCAAAATTGTTCAGCACCACACAACAAGCACAAAAAAATCTGTAAGAGCTCGACCTTTGTTTCGAACATTATAGGCGTGACACATAATTTTAGGTATGAGACTATTAGCAGCAAAAAATGTCTTTTATTGTACGAGTCAAGGGCAATTAAATTTAATTATAGCGTTTTAGTGACAGGCTCATGGGAGCAGAATTTTCAGTGACCCACGACACTCGCCACAAGTGGAACTTAGCCACATCACGAAAAGTATGACGTTGGAAATTTTTTTTCTCTATTGGAGCCCGTTACTTTTTGTAGTAGCAGTAATTTTTTAACTATCAATAGGATAGCTCAACTGGAGGATTTGCTAGCCCACCATTACTTTTTACTATGTTGGAGAGTGCGGCGGGTTTGCAGTTAGACTTACTTAACTACATTGTAACAAGTGTATTTGAAATTTTTGATATTTTGAAATTAAGTTCGGTCATATTCACGGGAATTTTCGAATTATGAAGTACTTTAAAAAAGGAAAACTTTCCATGCTGCGTTTTAAAGTACGTCCATGCTTGAAAAGAATTTACAAATTTATTTGTCCAATCGGTGATAGATAAAATAGAACTAAAATGAATCACCATTTTATTATGACAGCGTTAAGTATTATCTTCAAATTCAATAAATTAAAATGATAATTTTCATTTGAACAGTTATCTAACCATGAAAAATATATCATAAACAGGCCTCAATTCTCCTGTTTTTGAAGAGCTACATTATGATCAAGTGCATGATCAGACTATGTCTTGAGTGAAAATCCTGAAAAGCAACGAGTTACAACAGTTACTTTCGGTTTGTTACCTGGCTGAACTCTGTCAAAGTACTTTTGAATTTCCAGTAATTCTTCCGTCTATGAGGAGCAGTTTTCACTCCGTGATTACATTGGCGTGCTGATCAAGTAGAGCGACTGTGGAGAGTGACCGACTTGTAGAAAGCTGGTGTTTCTACTCTCCTAAAAGCACAAAGTAGAAAAAAATACCCAAGAAATACACGTAGTCAAGGCACAACAACTCATTTCGATGTTGTTGAAGCCCAAATATAGAGTCCTTCGTAAAGTTCAACGTTTTAGTGGAACTTAGTCATGAGATAGTTTGCTCACGAATAATAATTTTTAGGTTTAAGCGATAAAATGTTAACTTATTGTATATTCGGGATACAACTTCTCTTTGAATGCATTTCATTAGGAAATTAATAACTTAATTTCAAATTGTACGTATGCATTGATTAATGGGAAAGCCGTTAGGTACCTTGCAACAGTAGTTGCAATTGGAATCTATATAATACTAAAACTCTGGTCGTCTTGCTTGCTTGAAAGTTGAAACCATGCACACGTTTGTCTTTCGGATCCGAGATATTCGAAATTTATACTCTTCGTTTAATCCTGTATTGTGGATACCGATTTTAGCTGCAATTAGATATACTTCTGGATACGGTTTGATTTTGATAAATTCTATTTGACTCAACGGGTCACGAGTCGTTTAGTTTAAAATTATAAATGCTCATTCTAGCTTAGTGTGTAGTGAAGAAATTTTTCATGCGCAGAAGATTTAGTTTATTCATATTTGTAATTGGGATTTGATTAAAAATGGTCATTCCAGTTTAAAGTACAGTGAAATCATTTTCCATATGTATAAGGCTTAGATTAGTCATGGTTATTTTCATAATATAAAAGTATGTCAAAATTTACTTACATTCAAGATTCAGTGTATATAGAGACTACTGCCTGATCTGGTGCAATTATGAGTTGCTGTGTACCTTTGTAAGCTTCATTATGTAATGACATTGACATTTCTTGTAATATTTTTAGGTTGCAATAGTTTTTTGTGTTTGGTACTTTTCATGAAAGGTTAGGGATCTGCACTAGTATATTGAGGAAGCTGTGTGGCAAACTTCTTCTGAGTGGGAGCTAATGTCTGTCATAAGGCCTACATTTTAAAGATTCTTTCTGTGGCTGAGAAATAAGTTTTAAAGTTTATTAATTTATTTATTCATCTTTTCCAGATTATTAGAAATTGTTGAATAGTATTTGATAAGTGCCAAATAACTATTGTTGTAATATCATTTTAATAAAAAAATGAAGTAAGTACCTTTTATAATTTAAAATTAGAAATAGGTATTATACATAACTTGCTCTATTAGTTTTATTGGTTAATTCCTACTGTAGAATCCCCATCACTGAATTGTATTGCATGTTATATTTTTTAATGTACATTTTCCCATTAATTATAAATTCAAGTATGAAACTCTGCACGAATGAATACATTTTAAGATATTTATGATTTTATCAAACTTTTTATCTGCAGTAATTGGATAAATATTTTCATAGATAAAACAATTCCTTCTAACCTTATCAAACCTAACCTAAATTGACCCAATGTAACCTTGATTAAGCTAATTAAACTTTGTTTATTAACATTTGAAAATGCTAAATGATATTGTGTTGCCAGAGTTTTTGTATTTGGGGTTGTAAAGTGGAATTTACCCATTTCATTTACTACATTACTAGTTTGTATTTATGTTAGTGCTGTATTATCTTATCAACTTGTACAAAAATCAGTATGGCTATATTATACATTTTAACTTCCTAGTTTCAAAACTGGGTTGTTATTCATTGGTGCAGAATGTGTGATGTATGAATGTATTTTTCTAAATTGGCCAATAAATCTATTTCTGAAGAGTTGTTTGTTTAACATTAAAAATGAAGGTTAATTTTCACCTTTAGGGCTCCCTGTTAGAGAGATGTAATGCATGTGACTTTTATAATGTACTTTTACCAGTTTGTTGCAAATCTGAACATCAAACTTGGCCCTCATAACTATAGCATGAGATATTGAGGATTTTATTGCAATTATGTCTGTCCTGGTTGAGTCCCCATATTTGTATGTAAAACAATCCATCCTAACCTAATCTTACCTATCGAAATTTAAACCAACTTTGATTAACCCTTTAACCCCTGAGAACCATTTCTGAATGCAAGAACTCCGAAGTATTGCCGGAATTTGTGTTTGAGATCCTAAAAAAAAAATTAAAATAAAATTATGAATTAATATTTATGTTCTACTATGGTCAACTGCACAGAGATTCTTATCCATCATATACCCTTCATTTCATATTTTATGAGATAGGAATTTTTGTTTGGATTGTTAAAACCTACTTTAAAAAGCTTTATGACAAGGAAAAATTGTGAAAAGTTAGTTTATATTGTACAACCTGTTTTTTGCTCTTATGCTTCAGTTTATTAGGTTGCATTAGGTTAGATTATTACTATTAATTTGATATTATGTAACATGCATAAATGTGGTAGTCAGAACTTATAAAATTGTGGTCCTAATTTCCGTAGAGTTTGTGTCATTACATTCTATTCATATAGAAATGATTTGAAAATATTTTTTCTATGCTTCTAAACCTTACAAAAGTTTTGGTACTCTGAAAAAGAATTTCTACCCAATGATATCAAAATAAAGACTGCATGATGAGTACAACACTCTGTGCAGTTGACCATACTAAAGTGAATATTAACCAAATTATGCAGGAAGGGGTGAAGAACAGCCTACTGGAGATATTGGCATTGCATGAAATAATGAAGCCTGATTTCTAGCTATCTCTTTTTGATCATGACCCAGTTAATATTTCAAAAATTTTACTATTTTTTTATTTAAGATATTTATGATGCCTCTCCATTATAATGCATGGCTATTTCTTCATAACTTGTTATAAAAATGTAATTTTTACTGTTCATCTTTCTTGCAGGCTGGATGTAGATGGGCTGGAAGTCCTCTTCCCATATGAATTCATCTACCCTGAGCAGTACTCGTACATGCTTGACCTGAAGCGAGCACTCGACGCTAAAGTGAGAATATTTTGAATTTGTTGTTCAAATGCCTGGTAATTCTTATAACATCATGTGCATCTATATCAAAGTATAGTTGATTTTTTGGTGACCATTCATTACCATTTTATGATTTGTGAGGTAATGATGCATTATCAGAGTTTCATGGAAAATAGCCTGATGTTTACAATTTTAGTTTTTAAATAAATTAGTTAGTATTTCCTCCCTGCAAAATATTCAATTGTAGAAACCAAGAGTTATATTTTTCATACACAATACAGGTTTGAAAAGTGAAAAAATTGGTTTCATATTTGAGTGAATAGTAGTGTTAATTAAATCAGTGTGAAGAATTCTGTGAGCATTAACATTGATTGCATTCATTTTAAATCATTTTATGGGCAGATTTTTATCTCATGGATGATTATTTTATTATTACTATTTTACCTGCATCAGGATTTTCATGTACCATAAGACTGATTACTTGAAAACATTATACTGTATTTATTACTCAAAATAATGATCATTAGGCTCATCAATTACTTCATCATATAAAGCAGGGCTTTGTACTTCAGGAGAAGTAAATAATATTTTATTACTTTAGAAGTAATGCATCCAAAGAGTAATCCACACTGATGAAATAAAAAATTAAGGAAAAATTACTGGTAGGATTTATTTTTCTGCTTGTGTGTAGTGTGTTTAGTCAGTTTAACAAAATTTGAAACTTTGCAATAATGTTATTTCAAAATTTTGATTCATTATTTTATCAGTTATATTCAAAAGATTCAAAATAAATTTGTATGAGTTCATGTCAGTTTAATTCTGATAAGTCAATGTTGGAGTGCTCTTTGTAGATGTACTGTACTTTGGTTAAATATTACAGTGGTGCCCAATCTGATTACTTTTGGTGAACAAATCTTGTCCTCCTGTCTGAATATTGTCATGCCACCAATGATCCCAGCCTTCCAGCCTTGCTTTCACTTCCCAAACATGAACAGCAAAAAAGAACAAATTAAATTTGCATCATGAGATGCTACTGTATATTTTTTCTTGTGACTAATTCATTCTTGTGTTGCAGGGTCACTGTCTGTTGGAGATGCCTTCTGGTACGGGAAAGACCATCACACTGCTTGCGCTCATCCTTTCATACCTGCGGGAAAATCCACACAATTTGTCCAAACTCGTGTACTGCTCCCGCACCATTCCAGAAATTGAAAAGGTATGAAGTAGGTGCTTCTAATTAATCCAATCCTTTGAGTAGTATGGTAAAAGTATGCTTGGGTCTGTATTATTTAGAATTCTAAATTTTTAAATGGAATTCTTTGATGTATTATGTATATGTTGATGGTAAAATGTTTTTATTGTTATTTCTTGTGGAGTCGATACACTCGAAAGGTAACTTTCTCAAATTATATACCTTCATGTAAACAGATATTGTAAACTAATTACAAGTTAACAACTACTGCAAGCCACTATAGATGAACCAACGATAAATTTCCATTGTACAAACTGGTCTTATTAGTTGAATAGTCTCCAATCATCTAATTCAGAGATATAGCTAACTAGTGCACAAATGGACACTATTTGAAGTAGTGTTGCAGAACTTGGTTTGTTAATGGGATGCATGTAATTGAGTACTGGATTTACTTGTATGTTCCCAACCTTGTCTTTACTATTAGTTCTACCATTACTGGTATTATACATTCTTGAGAATTCATATCTTCCTGCATTACACAAAGCAGCTATCAATTTGTAAGGGGTGTAGGGATTCAGTAAAAATTTTTACGGGTTGTAGGCATAAAAGAGATGGGAATTACAGGTATAGGAGACTCCTTGCACCAGGTACAGTTCTGGCATATCTGGCTGCACCACCCAGCAGCAAGGGTTATGACCCTCTTAACATTGGAAGTACTGGACCCTGAAAGTATGTCCCTACCTCTGCAGAGTAAACAGGGATTGTTGGGGTTCTGTTTGGTGTTGTATACATAAGTAGCTTGTATTATTTTTTAGGTTTGTAAACTTTCATACCTTGAAGTGAGAGATCAGCGTACAATAACTTTTTTTTTTCACTAGGACTTTGGCAAGGGCGATGGTCAGTTGTTGGTGAGACTTTGTTGTGGTCTGCAGTAAAAAAAATCAACTCATGTTGGGATACCATATTATCCTATTTCTGCCTTTGTCCACACAATTAAATAAGATTTAGTGTTTAATAAATGTGTGCTCGTATAAGAGTGTACCAATTTTTTAAATTTTTATGCGTACACCGATTGATTTTGTGTCATGATATGTTCAAGGTACCTGTTGTACCTTGGACCCTATGTACTTCAGACTTTGTGTTGATTTTAGCTCTGTATGTTTTTTAGGAAACTATTACTGGTATTTCAGAGAGCTACCACTAGGAACTGATCTCAAACTACTACCTACTGTCGGTGAACTACCAGTGACAGTTTTCTGAAAAAAAAGTCTCTGGAGAAAGAGCTAAGATCAACACCAACTCTGAGGTACATAGAGTCCAAGATACAACTGGTTTCCCTATCCCTATTTTCCATCAGAATTATGTTACTTGTTGTCGAAGGTCATTTTATTTCTTCTCAAAGTGTTTGGCCTCTCACAGGTGATAGAAGAGCTGCGCAATTTGCTGAAGTACATCGAAACATCGACAGGAAAGTCCCCCAACATCACAGGTCTCGCCCTCGCCTCCCGCAGGAACCTTTGCATACATCCTGAAGTGAGCTCCCTGGGCGGCACGCTCTGCCTTTCCACTTCAATGTTTTGTGCGCTCAGAAAATTCCTCAAGTCAATTCATTTTTTTAATTTGACCTGACTCAAATGAAAGAACGTGTAGTAAAATTAGTGACTACTGTAATACGGTCTTTAATTATGTCTTATTTACCCATATAATTCTAATAAGCGATTGATATTTTTTTTAATTTGTCATGGCTCAAATGAAATAATGTGTAGTTAAATTATTGGCTCTTGTAATACGGTCTTAAATTATGTCTTATTTACCCGTATAATTCTGATAACCGATTGATATTCATTGCCTACTTCTCATGAGAGAAAACATCATAAATATTGCTGTTTTATTGTCAGTCATTTCTTAGTGTATTTGCAATGCCCAACTTGTAAGTATTTCAATTCATAAGTGAAGAGAACAATTATTCCCTCAATGTTTCAACCTAATTCAAATTGAAGATAATTCAGCAAATTGTTACTAATTGGTGTATATTACAAAAGTTGCGTGCTGAATTACGGAAACCAATAAAGTAGGAGTAGTAACTGTGGTAGAAGGTGCAAAGGTAAAAGTTGTTTGGAAAGTATTTTCTTGTTTTACCATACTGTTGAATATAATAATTGTAACTGGAGATCTTATGCTTGGTCTTATTTTATTAATAACAGCTAAATTACTCTGTTGTGGTCGCTCTTGCGTTGCTTAGTTTGTTAAACTTTGACTTGTTTTGCTAACAGCCAAAATGCAAGTTACAGAGAGACAATCAAAATATTGAACTCTCAAAAACTGTAATTTTTCAGCAATGATGATAGAAAACGCGTATTCCGAGGCGTTTGTTAGTTAGGATATTTTCTTTTACGTTAGTTCTCCTTTCATTTTACGAATGAAGTTCCCCAAGAAATTAACCAATTAGCTTGGTAATTTCCAAAACTGATGTAACTTGAGGGTCACCGCTAAGCAAGTGCAGGGCTTAGAGCACGGGCATGACTGGAAGGTCATCTAATTCAGGTCAGCAAAGCCAGGGACGGGAAGGTGGTGGACAGCGGGTGCTACGGCTTGACGGCGTCCTACGTGCGCACGAGGGCGCGGCAGGATGAGACCGTGGAAAGGTGCGACTTCTTCGAGGAGTTCGACCTGCACGGCCGCGAGTTCCCCATCCCCGCTGGCTGCTACAACCTCGATGATCTCAAGGAGTTTGGCAAGACCAAAAAGTGGTGCCCTTATTTTCTCGCGAGACACGTCGTGAGTTGGGAACAAGTCTTGCCTCATGGGTTTGTTTAGTAAAATGTAGTCCTTGGCACGGGTATTATGGCGCAAATTGTGAAGGTTTTATTTCATGTTATGCGTGCATACATTTCGCGTGACGACTGGTGGAAATGAATTCTCTTTAGAGAATTTTGTTTCAAGTCTTAAATTAGCACTCAAGATGTACTGGAAAATCTAAATTATGGTGTTAAGACTGAATGATGATTTTAAACATGACATTAAGTTACTTGTTATTATTCTTAAGACAATATTTTAATCGTTTTAGAGTTATAATTTTTAAATTTTTCAAAAAATTGTAAAAAAATTGAGCTCTTCTGTGTAAAATGCATGAAGTTGTGATTGTTTGGTTGTTGAATTTAGGTTCACTTCGGTTTTGACGAAGTAGTGAAGGTGTAGGTGACCTCACCTATAGATAGGCCTTCGCAACTTCCATCTTTCTTGTCCACTTTGCTTCTTTCAATTTTCACGTCTTCGTAATTTTTCTATTTTCTTCCTCTTCATTCCTAACAGTTTCTATGTGCAGGGGATCCTGTTTAGGAACACACCTTGTGCATGAATTTCCCATTCTCTATAGTCCATTTGAATGGTTCCTTCTCTTTGCTCCTTTGGGATCACATTTAATGTCAATAAGGAGCTTTTAAAATAACTGGTAATCTAATCTATAGTGATGGAGCGATCTTTAGCGTTTAGCGTTTAACAATAAAGCAAGCGAACTTTATTGTTTCCAGGTGAACGGTGCTCAGATTGTCGTCTACAGCTACCATTACCTCCTGGATCCCAAAATTGCTGAAATTGTCTCCAAGGAAATGAAGAAAGAGACCTGCGTAGTTTTTGATGAAGCTCACAATATAGGTGAGGGTCTGGAGAATTTAAAAGAATTCCAGGGTTGTCTTCTCTATGTAGAAACTTTGTCGAGGTCAAGTATAACTCTGAGAATATAAGCGTGCTTTGGAGTTTGAAATAAGATGTTATGCCTGTAGGGCGGGGAAAAATACTAATTACATTCAGGAAGGACCGTGGGTCGGGCTTTTGTGTGCTTTGTTAGAGTGGCATTAATCCTAGGTTGTATTAATCCTACACTTCGGAAGTGAGCTAGGTACTGCAGTCAACTATGTGGAGGGCTGTGCATCGTTTTAGTCTATTGTAATTCATGTAACTGTTCATCAATTTATGTGTATCATTATGTGAATAATATTTTAATTTTATTGGTTTTATTATTATTTCCCTGTTTTGCCACCTCAGACGATCTCAGCTGTGATTATATTGGTTTTATTCTCTGCATTTCACGAAAGAAATTTTTTTGAGAGGATTGGGTTTTTCCACTATTTTACATGCTGGAGTGAAGAGGACAGAGCAGAACGCCTGCAGTATGGTCATTGAGGTTAGCTGTTTATGTCTTTTGTTTCCGAAAGTTGCCATTCGGGCTTAACTTGTGATTGGACATTGTTGTATGTATATAAATGCTGTGGTTGTTGCATTCATGTGATCATTGTCTGTATGTGTAGGCGTCGTAGCTAGTTGCATTTACATGGTGGTTGCCAACTACACAGGCCGTGTGAATGCATCGCTGCCATTTGGGCAGTGACTGTTGAGAGGTTGAGCAATTTTTGTTCTCTCTCCTTAACTAGTTTAGTGAGAATAACAAAGCCATTTTGCTTGCCTAACTTTTTCGTGTAATTGTGTACAATTTTGACCACCCAAGCATATTTCTCAATAAGTTTATGCATTCATCGACGGCGCTGCGAAAAATTTGGACTGGGTTGTGCCTGCTGTCTCAGGGCGACATTGTTTTCACGTCACTGTGTGCTTTATTTTGCAGACAACATTTGTGTTGACAGCATGAGTATCAACCTGAACAAACGTGTGCTGGACCGGGCCAAGACCTGCGTCAACAACCTCAGCGAACGTGTCTCCAGGTGCGAGGTGCTTGTTCTGCTCCTGTAGCGCTGGGCTGGCGTGTTCTTACGCTCCAGTGGAAAGCTGGGATCTAGCGTTGTGTTGTGTAAAGCGTCGATGTAATGTTACTTATGGGGTTACGCTCGTCTGTAGCCTTGTTACGTTTGTCTTATGCCTGGCTGTAGCCTTGTTACGTTTAAATTGCTAGGATATAGCATTGTGTTGTGTCTTGTACTGCACTTGGTTATAACACTTGTACATGACATTGTATGATGTGTTACATTTGGGTAGGATGTGTTGATGTGTAGAACTGAAGTCCCCCAGGGATCATAGGATAGGCAGTAGGGTTAGGCTTGTCTATCTTATGCTATGGGGACTGGCGACCCCAATGGGGCACTGTTAGGTTACCTCAGCTATAGATAGGTCTTTAAGACTTCGTCTTTCGTGCCCACGTTGCCTCTTTCCTTTTTCACATCTTCCTTGCTATCTCTTCTTTGAGGCTTCTTCCTCATCCTTCTTACCTTGTTTCTATGCGCAGGGAATCCGGTGAGGGAACACACCTGTGCATAAATTCCACGTGTTTTGCAGTCCACATGCTAGACGGTCCTTTCTTCTTTTCGCTCTCTTTGTATCACGCTTGATGGCGAGAGGGAATTTAAAACTAACGAATATAACATTAATTACAACTTGGGTATAACACTGTGTAGTGCGTTAATGTATTATGCTTGGGCATGATGTTGTATAGTGTCTTTTTGTATTACGTTTGTATATAACGCTTCCGTTTAACGTTTGTATACAGTCTTAATATAAAATCTCCAGGCATAACGTCGATGTATGCTCTACCCAATGTTGTTGACTATTCCAATTGGGTAGAGCGCTTAGGTATAAAGCTGTAGGATGTGCTGATGTAAAACGCTTGGGCGATGTGAGAACCCACGAGTATCATCTGACAATCCCATCCGTCTTCCAAGACGCGTGCGCGCCTCTCAACTTACATGGTAACTCAAGCGCTTCTATTTCATCTTCGTTTCGAATTGAGGAAGTGTGACACAGGAGGTATGGATGTGTGTATGGTGTGAAGGTGTTTGTGATTTGATACATTTTTCATTCCCAAGCCCAAAAGTTATTTTTCTGTGATCGCATGATGCATCTCTCTATAAGCTCCTGCTGCTGCTAATGAGTCATTCTTTGCCTATACTTTCTTAGATGTTTTTCTGTTCGTGAGAGTGTCCGCCGTATTATGTTAGTCTTTCCTCATTATTGCAGTTCATGCCATGATAATTGGTAGGCTATCTTAATATTTTGTCTTCCTGAGTGTTGCCCGTGTTCAGTTGACGCTCGCGACTACTACGAGTTAGAAGTGGTCCGATAATGCTAAACTTATAGGCAACGTCGCACAATGTTTTAAAAGCCGGATCACCTAATGACCCAAAAGTGAGACCTAACTGTAATTTTTGGAATCACACTCTGGGATGGACAAAGTTGGGCAAATTCAGATGCTCCAATTGTTCTGAAGTCCATTGGAAAAGGTCTCTTAGTGCGAGTGTCAAGTATATACGTTGTTGAGAACTGGCGATTGAGGCTATTAAAACCTTTGTAAAATAACAAATAAAACTTCCTCAGCATACTTGTGTATTGACTGTTGAAGGTAACTTCCGTATAGACCTGGTGATATGGCAAGTTTTGTTTCACAGGATGTCAATGCCAGTGACCCAAATGTGTAGTACACTACAAGGGAACCTCTCCTCTACGGATCCAGCTTATTAGCGGATATTGGATGCAATGAGCCAAATCTGCTAGTCTGAATACATATTACATTGGCTAGAATGCTAGATAATCTCTGCCTCCAATTAGCCGGATAATGCGATGTTCAACTGTATACCACTTCCTGCCTAAAATCAATTGATCAGCAATGACGCGTCAAGTGCATTACATTTCGTACAGTATTTAGTTTAGAGCCGAGTATTTAATAGTGCATTTGTGTGCAGGATAAAAGACTCGGACCACTCTCGGCTGCAGGAGGAGTACAGCAAACTAGTAAGAGGTCTCCGTCAAGCCTCCCAAGACACCGACCTCGTCACCAGCCCCACGCTGCCTAAGGACATCCTGCAAGGTGGGGCTCGCTGCACCTCCTCCAGGGAGCAAAACAGCGCTCTGAACCTTTCCATAAACTGTCTTCTCTTCTTTTACAAGTCGCCAGGCTCTTATTCTTCCTACTCTTCTCATCTTTGTCAGCGGCTTGCTGACTTGGCCCTCACTGAACACGGCCGTCCTTCTTGGATAGCGTCTAGGCTCCTGGGAAGACGAGTTGGACGTGTGGCACGAGGGAGTCGCTATGTTGTTGAGCACCTGCGCTCTTTGGCATAAACTCGTTGAAAGCTGTTGGTAGCTGTGCGGACTTTTTCTTGCATAGAAATGTAGAATTTTTTTTTCCAGCGTAATGCTATTTACTTTTTATGGGTAACTTTACATTGTCTGCTGTCATATTTTTTAATTAATGAAAGCACGAGAAGAAATCCCTTCAACATACTTAGGTTTTTGTGCTCAAGATGCTCAAAGAGAGAGTTTATATGAATTGCAGGCGAGGAAAAAAGGACCCAATTCAAATGAAAGGCGTACAACTAAGACCCGTGTTCTCTTTGGTATAGTTTTGGCCGAGGTTGGCTTGATGCATAGACAGGGCGTTGCCAGATCTGTTCCCTAGTTCCTCCACCAGTACTGAGTCGGCGCTAGAACTCGCAAGTGTGCCTGCATGGAAACATCACTATACGTCACAATTCAAACCTGGGAGCTCTTGTGTCAGTAGCGAATCGTCAGCATCCTTCCTGAGGAGACTGCGAAACAGCGGACCATGATTGATTTTCAAGATTATAGTTCTGTTCATGACCTTGGGAAAGGGATGGCATTGGTCCTTTTTTACTATGGATGCCTAGTACCCTAGTCATCTTAATTTCCTCTGAACGGTTAGAGTTTGACTAGCCCATGACGACCTCCTCTGGTTTTCTCAGGGTAACCGTAAAATCTGATTGAGCTTAGAGTTTCCCATCCAGGGAAGCTCGCACCCACGGAGAGTACGAGGCAGCATTGCAGGGGGTAAAGCAAGTCAGTAAAATTTTCAAATAATGAAATAAGTTCTTGTTTCCATTCCACGTCCTAATAATTCTCTCAAGCTCTCTCGAAGCATATCACTCTTGTATGTATCTGTTTTCGTTTTCATTATATTTCATTGGCTTGTTTTCGTTTAACATTAAATGGTAGCTTTCCACCTAAGCGTGTGATGGCACTTTTTCTCAGTGTAGTAATAACATCGAGGTCAATTTTTTACAGCAGTATTCCCTGTGAACAAGTGCGCTGCTCATAACCTAAATGTAATACTTGGTGCTGAAAACATTGAACAAAAAGAAAATAGTGCTTAACATAATTATATCATACGTTAAGGATCACCTGCATTAGTTTGTAAACTACCTTTGCAAACCTTTGACGTTTTGGCAGATAACTTTCCGAGGACAATACGGACGGCAGAGGATCGCCTACATTAGTTTGCAAACCACCCTTACATTTTATTGGTGTTTTGCAGACAACGTTCCGGGGACAATACGGATGGCAGACCACTTCATTCAGTTCCTGCGGCGGCTTGTGGACTACGTCAAGATGCGCCTCAGCGTCAGCCACGTCGTGCACGAGAGTCCTGCCTCCATCCTGAGGGACATCAAAACTAGGGCCTTCATTGACAGAAAACCGCTCAGGTCAGCGCTCCACATCTAGCTCAGCTAAGAGTTATTTTTAGCCTGGTATTCTACCGTACACACTCCAAAATGCTCAACTTAAAATGATGTTTGTTCAGCGCTAGATGACCTCCCGGGTTACCGTTTCGACCTAGCCTCATTTCCAACAAGGTACTTTTCGGCCTTGGGAAATGTCAAATAATCAGTAGTAAAGAGCTATCATCCATTGTCCCTTGATGTCTGCATTGGATTTTGTGTGCCCAAGTACTTCGTAGTTAATTGGCTAGAATAAGGGATGCCTGGAATTCGTCCTGGGAAATTAATTTTTGAAACGTCGACTGAGTTTCGTTTGTTCATTACTCAAACTTTACCGCTCTGAAGCAGAGGGCGTTTTCAGGGCAAGAAGCTACGAAAATTTTTAGCTTATTAAATGTGACTAGGTTGTGAGATTCAAATAAATGTAAGATCAAGGAAAAACTAATCGAAGTAATGAGTAATTATGCCATTTGATCTCACACAGCCGTGAGGGTGCCTTTTTTATAGCTTTAGGAACTACTGCTTGAACGCCTTTCGCATAAATGCTATTTTCATTGCCAATTTCTAACATGAACTAACAGGAATTAGCACGCTTCAATTTAGGTAACTGAAATCTACTGGTCCACAAAAAAGGAACGTCACTCTGGGGATAGCATCATGTTGATCTGGATTACGCAACGTCATAGCATTCTGAACTGTAATTGATTTTGGGCAGGTTCTGTTCGGAGCGGCTGTCGTCGATGGTGCGCACCCTAGAGCTCACAGACCTGGGGGACATCAGTCCTCTGGTGAGCGTTGCTCACTTCGCCACGCTGGTGGCCACATACCTGCACGGCTTCACCATCATCATCGAGCCTTATGAGGACAAGGCCCCCAATGTGCCAAACCCTACGCTCTTCTTCAGGTAATTTTTCAAGACGTAAAATAATCAAAGCTTCGTGTCGTACGTCTGACTGATTTGCGGTGAATGTTTAGTTAGAGGACAAAGCTACCAACGTGGTCAAGCCTACCCTTTTCTTCCCCGAACGTTAAATGACGTTGGTAGTGTAGTTTTGTGTGTTACGACTGTCTGGCTTGCGGTAATAGATGTATAGTTCATCAAAAGACAAAGCTATCTATGTCCCCATCTTTATGCTCTTTTTCTGGTAACTTTAGATGACAGCTTTGTGTGATACGACTGAAGGATTTGTGATGATTGTCAGGTCGTCGGAAGACTAGAATCCCTATGTACTCGACCCTACCTTTTTTTCGGGTAGCACCCTTCAGGGGGATAGGATAGGGTTAGGTTAGTTAGGTTTGTGTATCGTACGCTTTGGAGACTACCGTCCTCAGAGGGGCGCTGTTAGGTAACCTCACCTATGCTATAACCAAGTCTTCGCTACTTCTATCTTATGTTCTCACTTTACTTCTTATAATTTTGATCTTTTTTCTTTTTCTCCTCTTTAAATTCTTAACTTGTTCTTTCTAAGAGCAGGGGATCCAATGTGGAAACACCTTGTACGTGGATTCCCCACTCTATAGCTTATTAACACTGAGTGCGACGTGCGTCATACGCGGTGCACGCGATCATCTAACCTAACCTGGCGTAAACAAAGGGCTAACACTTAGGAATACAAATTGTTAAGTGTTCGTGAAATTTGTGTTCATTACTCAAATAGACTAGTTTAGATTAGAAGGAAAATCAATAGGATAACTAAATTTGCGAAAACAAAATTCTTCATTTTTACATTCACAATAGAGATATTTGTGGCGTAATTTCATAAAAATTATGTGGGATCAAAATCCACAAGATATCTGAGCCTATGCATAGATAGCAAGCCTCGTCACGTCTGGAGAGGTAGCCATATCACGGGTGTTACATTTTCATACCTTTAGGCTAATTTCTTCATTCACAAGTCTCTTCAACTCAATTTCCAAATCCCACGGTGCTAAAGGTTCTTTATCTCGAAAATTTTAAACTGATTCCTCGTCATAATAATCTGATGTTCGGAATACCTGTAGCAATAGTGTGAGTGCCTGATATCATCTTAAAATTATGCTCAAATTATATGGAGAGTTTCTATTCAAAATATTACCAGATGTCTGGACTCGAGCATCGCCATCAAGCCCGTGTTCTCGAAGTTCCAAACGGTGGTGATCACATCAGGAACGCTGTCCCCACTCGACATGTACCCCAAGATCCTCGACTTCAACCCCGTGGTTCAGAATTCCTTCACCATGACCCTTGCCCGGCCTTGCATCCTGCCCATGATCGTGACGAAGGGCAATGACCAGGTCAGTGCAAACCCGTCTATTTTCACGAGTATTTCATACAAAAGTCGCGTTTGGAAGAGGTGTGTTGTCTGTGAAGTCTCCCCCTCAGGGCACGTGAGGCTATTCGTAGGCAAGAGGGTTAGGTTAGTTAAGTTTGTCTATCGTATGCTATGAGGACTAACGTCCCCATGGGAACACTGTTTGGTTACGCTTCTTGCTTCTTTCCATTTTCATGCCTTCTTCGCTGATTATTCATTATTTTTTCTTCTTCTTCCTTCTTGACTTGTTTCTACGCGCACGAGACCCTGTATGAGAACACGCTTTTTGCATAAATTCACCGTTCTCTGAAGTCCATGCTAAATGGCCCTTTATATTTCGATGCGAGATAGTTCGCGTTACTGGAGCGCTGCTCTCTTTTCTATTTACTGCCATGGAGTCTCTGGTCTCTCTACCGTAGGAATAAGAGATAGAGCGGTGCTTGTTTTTCATGCTGGCTATTGCGGGGCGTTTTGTGCTTGACTATTTGCCCTGCGTAACAAGGCATTTACTGTAGCTATTCTATCAGGTCTCCATCTTCGTTTGTTTTCTTCTCTAACAGCTTTCTTCAGCTGCCTCTCGCTCGATCGATTACAAAGTTCGCCATTAGGTCGAAAGTGTAATTCCGGTTGCATGTAGCATATTAAATCGAAGAAGTGTTGATTTTTTAAAAATGTTTTATCATTAACGGCATCGGCCAGACTCTGTCGTATATGCTGCTGTAGTTTCTAGCGCTTCGTCGACTGTACGAGTACAAGCGAATTAATTAAGAGACCTACTTGCAGGCTGAGTTCATGAAACTATTATGTAAAATGTTTCACAATTTTAAAATTCCTTAACCTCATTATTGTACTGAGTATATCTCAAACTCAAGTGTGCAGTGTTTAGGTATATGTTTAGTGGGGATGTTATCTTTCTCAGGACTCGCAGTTTTCGCAAGACTCAAGGTTATTTTTGTCATCGAATAACTTTGATTTACGATGTACTACGCTACTCGCGTGGCGGCGGATGGCTTTACGATGTACTACGCTACTCGCGTGGCGGCGGATGGACGCATTTTGCCGGCATCGCCGTGCCTAAGCCCAGTAACGACTTTATTATTTTGGCGCTGAAGCTCCATTTAGCTTTGTATGAAAAGCCCCCAAAGGAGGTAGAGGACAAGCTGTAGGGTTTGATTGGGTTTGTTCGTCGTTTGCTATGGGTACTGGCGGCGACTCCCCAATGGGGCAGTTTTAGGTTACCTCAGCCATAGATAGGCGTTCAGAACTCCTGTCTTTCGTGCTCACTTTACTTCCGTCAATTTTTATACTTTCTTTACTATCTCTTCCTCGCCTGTCCTCTTTGTCATTCTCAATTTGCTGTTGATTTGCGCAGGGGATCATGAGTGGGAACACACCTTGTGCATAGATTTCTCGTTCTCTCCACACTTCGTGCCAGATGGTCCCTTCTCTTTCGGTGCGATATAATCTAAGTCCCTGAAGCGCCGTAATTCAAAGCGCTACTGCTACTACTACTTGTTCGAAAAGCTATCTGCAGCTTTGTATGTGTAAAGTAAGGCTGCATTTTACGACAAACTATCGGCATCCTTTAAGACTGGCAAAAATCACTGCTTTGAGAGTTCTTGTATTCTTGCGAGAGGCTTTTGGAATGAGTCTGTAAGAAAAATACATGTTTAACTTCTAGGAGGTGGGTAAGGCGTTCTGCCTTAAAGGGATGGGTAGCTGAAACCCCAGGTCTTGGCTGCTCTCTGCATGCTAATGTAGCGTAACACCTCATTTGTGGGAGCTCCAGACCAGGTATTTTCATACCTCCTGTGAAACAAAGAGGCTCGAATGGGCGATAAGTATTTATAACGCTGTGTAAGAACATTGGATTTCTCATATTTGTGACTGCTAACGAATGGCGACTTATGGTAACCATGAACTGTCTTGCTGTTATGATGATTTAATTAATAATCGCTTAAATAAGTAAAACAAAATTGTTAAGACATAGACGGGAAAATTAAAGAAATTCAGCCGTTATAATCAGGACATTTGAACTGGCTAATAATGTCACCCGACTTTAGGAGCGATTTTCAGTTGCTTTGTTGCTAATCCCATCCTGCCCATCCTTTGTCCGTGTCTCTTGTGTTTACATTTGCTCTTAGCTGATGACCCTGGTGGAATAAGCGACTTTAAACAACAAAGATAATCTCTCATAGAGGATGGCTGATGTTTCATGCTTGCGACCTCTGACTCGTGAAGCCTGCCTCCTATTGCGTACGTAACATCGCTGCGAGCCATGCTTTATTACCTGCAGATCAATTCACTCCATGTCGACGTTTAAAGGTTCATGAGCCCGTTCAGATTTCCTGTATCGGGTGTGAGTGAGCGAGAATGTTAGGCGGCTGGTCATATGAGAGGTGGGCGTGTTTTGCAGGTGGCGATGTCTTCCAAATTCGAGAGCAGGGAGGACCCCGCTGTGGTGCGCAACTACGGCAAGCTGCTCGTCGAGATGGCCATCACCGTTCCCGATGGTGAGTGAAAGTGAGGCACAGCTCCCTTTTTGCTTAGTTATGCAAGCCATTGGGAGGATGTTTATGCTCGGTTTCTGTAGCATAAAATGGAACAGGTGATTGCGTCACCCACTGGACTGGATGATAATTTGTCACAGGCTTACTCCAGCATGAGCTGGTACCTGTTTAACGCTGGAGTGGAGTGGGAAACCTAAAACCAGGCGGACTCGAACTCGCTACCACTCGGACTGCAGTTGAGCCTCGGCTACCCTAGCGCTATTTTAAGTCGCGCCAATTCTAATTCTTTTGGTAAACAATACGATTAAATGAATTCCGCCATGGGACGCAATTACGTCAAGGTGACCATCACCGTTTCCGATGGTGCGTGACCAGAATTCTGATCTCTAAAGTAATCAAAAAGGGCTTATGGAATAATAATGAGCATCGCAGACCCCTGAATTTAATCAAAGGTTCATAGAACTACCTGTGGCAGTGATGAATGTGTTCTTTCTGATGCAATATCAACAATATAACTACTGAGCATCAATACCGATATCGTCTTGTGTGGCTATAGTTAATAAAAGTTGGGAAATAATGGTTCTAATCTCGTAACAATGACCAGTATTAGCGAAGGAGTCACGGTCAGTGCACCGCCACCTGGTTGCGACGAAGTTTCATATCCTCCATTCAAAGTTCAGTCCCGTGGAATGAATCGTTCATTGGATTGATATCGTTCATGATATCGTGTACCATGCTTTGTATGTGACTGATTTCGGGATGAACTGTTTTTCTATTTTCCTAAACTTTACGTACGGTACTAGATCTTGAATAAAAAATTCTAGTAGAAGTCATTTCAAGCTATTGACCTCAGATTCCTGCTCAGGTTAGGACTGTTGCGCATGAGAAAAAAATAAGAGGTCATTTTATCCGTGACCATTAGGTGAAAGAACTTGTAATTTGGTCTGCAGCTTCGACACGAGTCTCTTGTCGAGTCTTCATATCCGTTGATGCTGTTTGTTGCATGTATGGTGGGTGTCTCTGGTGTTTGTTGCATGTATGGTGGATGTCTCGGGTATTTGTTGCATGTATGATGGATGTCTTGGGTATTTGTTGCATGTATGGTGGATGTCTCGGGTATTTGTTGCATGTATGGTGGATGTCTCGGATATTTTTTGCATGTATGGTGGATGTCTCGGGTATTAGTTGCATGTATGGTGGATGTCTCGGGTATTTCTTGCATGTATGGTGGGTGTCTGGGGTATTTGTTGCATGTATGATGGGTGTCTGGGGTATTTGTTGCATGTACGGTGGGTGCCTGGGGTATTCATTGTAGAAGCTCATTATATTTTGAATCGTGCTAATGCATTCTCTCTCAACGTATCCATATTGCAGGTATGGTATGTTTCTTCACGTCGTACCTGTACCTGGAGAGCGTGGTGGCCACATGGTACGACCACGGCATCATCAACGACCTGCAGAGGCACAAGCTCGTCTTCATCGAGACACAGGACGACGCCGAGACTTCTTTGGCTCTTCTCAACTACACCAAGGTGGGAGATTTGGCCATGGCTTTGCTCGACTACCAAGGTGTGAGATTTGGCAATGGCTTTGCTCGACTACCAAGGTGTGAGATTTGGTTTTAGCTTTGCTCGACTACCAAGGTGTGAGATTTGGCCATGGCTTTGGCTTCGCTCAAGTACCAAGCTGGGAGCTTTTTGGCTTTTCTTGGACTAGCGATACACGGTTTGTGGGACGAGATCTGGTCTAAATTTTTCGCCGGTCAAAAAGCTGCAAAAATAGCAAATGCGTGGGCGGCTAAAATTATAGATGCTTCGGTGGAAAACTTAGACTTAAGAAAGGACCCTTCAGACTACCGTGCTGTGCTTGTTATGCAGTTGCACCTCTAACTTTACCGCCCAATTAAAGTAAAAAAGCTTCGCACATCCGTGCCAGCACCTGCGCTTTGTGTTCAGGCTGTGTCCGTATCTCCCACTTTGTGCTGGAGATGTTTATAGTTGTCTCATTTGTATTAGTCATGGAAAATTGTGCATTTTTATTTTTATACTGGTTAATAATCTTTTGAACCCTAATTGCGCTGCTTTCCTTGAAATACCTAGTTTGCTAGTTAGTAATAGTATTTTATACATGAGCTACGTCGATTAAATGTTCTGTAGAACTTTAATCACCTCATTCAGATTTTCGTTGTGAGTCGTTGATTACGTAGGACATCACGGAAGGCTCGGTGACTCAGCAGACGACCTATCCGCCAAGTCTGTGCCGTGACCCTTCGCCAAGCCTCAGGGGCTGTGCCACGTGACGGAATTTTGCCGTTATGTCTCATTAAGAGGGCCTAGTACCTTTGAGAGGTGTGCGTGTTAAACTCTATGGTTTGCTTTATGGAGTAAAATAATTCGTCTTGGGTAAACAAGTATGGTAGATGTAAGCGAGGTCTACCGATTCTAACGAAAAGCTTTGAAATTTCGGGGTAAAACTGGATATTCTTAGCTCTTTTCAACCTATTTAGTGTTGCAAAATTTTGAAAATGACCTCTCATGGGGCACAGGATAAGCAAGAGTGTTGGGTTCGATAGGTTTGTCTGTTGTATGCGTTGGGGAGTGGCGTTTTCGGGAGGGTACTGTTAGGTGACCTTAGCTACAGATAGGCTTTCGGGACTTCTGCCTTTGTGCCCGCTTTACTTGTTAATTTTCGCTCCTTCTTCGTATCTCTTATTTGTCTTTTCTTCCTCTTCATTCTTAACTTACCATTCATATGAGCAGGGGATCCTGTTTGGCAACAAAACTTGTGCATACATTCCCCGTTCTTTAGAGTCCATGCTGTATGGTCCTTTCTCTTCGCACTCTCTAGAAAGAATTGGGCGCGAAATGATGGAGCGTATAATTTTTATACCCAAAGTAATTCTCTGTCGTCATAACTTATCTAAGAGGTAACAAGATTATAACCTGCTTGCTCTTGTTACCTGCTAAAGCGAGGTAAAAAGAGCGAGTAACCTTTGAGTTTCTTTTATTCGAAATAATAATTGAACGCAAACAGAACAAGAGAGCAGGGATGCTTTTAACTCTATATTTAATTCGGCATTAACAACAACCATCCTCCAACCCAGAGGGAAGAGGCAGAACACCACGTGGTGGCTTAAGCCAATACACACATGGCCCTCGTAGCCTCTTCTACATAAATAGGGCGTCATTTTCCAGCGCAGTACAGGGTGTAAATGAACAATGTATGCATCGATTTCGACTGTCAAGAACGTTTTGTTTCTGCGATACCAGTTTACCATAAAAAACGCCAATTCTGAGAAATACATAAATATAATAGATAGGTAAATAGACGAGGTGGAACAACATGGTATTATAGGTACGCAAAATTATTAATACGTATTCATAATGAACGTGGACATTTTTCTAACACAGAAACATTCTTCGTTGTGTGCAGGCGTGTGAACGAGGCCGGGGCGCCATCCTGCTGGCCGTGGCTCGAGGGAAAGTGTCGGAAGGCGTGGATTTCGATCACCACTACGGGCGGTGTGTGGTCATGATGGGCATCCCCTTCATGTACACGCAGAGTCGCATACTCAAGGCCAGACTCGAGTACCTCAGGGACCAGTTCAATGTGAGTGTCCCGACTGACTGGAGAAGCTTAGTTGTGCTTCTGAAACGTTTTGTGGCGCTTGTGCATTTGTCTAGTGCTGTTTCTAGGGTTAAGTGCTACTTCTAGGACCAATTAAGGGCTATTTCTGGGCCCAGTGGTGAAGAACTTAGGACACAAGTTTATTGATACTTCTGGGCTCAGTATTGGAGTACTTGCAGCACTAGTTAAGGGTTTCTTCTGAGAAAATGTAAGTAATACTTCTGGTATCAATGTATACTAATTTTAGGAACAGTTTAGCCGTAGATTTGCAAAGTGTATAGTGGTTCTTTGGCGACCAGTTTAGTGTTATTTGGCGACCAGTTTAGTTAGATTTCTGCATTTCATGACATCTTTCCATTTTCACTCTTTCGTTCTCATTTTTTGTACTTTTTCCTTTTCATTTTTAACTTGCTCCTTCTATGCTCTAAGGATTCTGTATGGGAACACACTTTGCACATGGACTCCCCGTTTTCTAGTCCATGCTAAGTGGACCCTTCTGTTTCGGCGTGACATACGACGTAGTCCGAGTCACTGAAGGGCTGCAACTTGTACTACTATCATTACTACTTTTACTACTCATGTTGCCCGAATGTTAGGTTTGGTCAACCGACTGAGGTCAGGTGGCGTTTGTAACAACGGACTAAAAGATGCGAGAATTGGTCCATCAATGCTGGACCTGTAGGCAACGTCGCCCAATGTTTTAAAAAATTTGAAGCTTTCGTTTGCCCAAGAGAGTTTTAATTCCAACTAGAGCTCGCGGAACCCGTTCGGTCACTAGTTTAAAGCCTATAATTGATCTGTATTTCCTGACAAATACCCAAAGCCAAAGAAATAATTCATTCACCTTGTCCCAATGAACCGATATCTTGATATGATAGGAAAACCCTTACTTAATTATCGAAAGATGAGTTAAGCTTTTCTGCCTTATCTTGTTACTGAAAAGTGTACACGATTACAAACGAGCAAACAAGATTTTTAGTATTGAGTTATATAAATACATGAAGTTGCACTCTCAGGCCGACCAATTTGGGCCAATTCTGATACCCTATTTGTTTTGAAGTCCTCTGCCAGCGCAAACTGTACCGAGATATGTACGAATGTATAACTACTTCACTTTGAAGTTTTAAGCAGTGCGCACTCCTAACATTTAACAAACAGCTCAAATTTTTCTCTGTTAGGGTGTTTGATTTTCTAGGGGTGAAATGACTTACCGGTTGGTCACATCGTACGAACGAAACGTGTTAGTGTAGTACATTAGGACTTGATGTATACTGTTTTAAATTATTTATATCCATCATAGTGGCTTTCTAAATCATCAACAAACCTGAGGTGATCTTAACTTCCTTACACTTCAATCACGTATTCCATCCAATGTGTAATTCTCCATATTTAGATCCGTGAAAACGACTTCTTAACGTTCGACGCGATGAGACACGCAGCTCAGTGTGTGGGCCGCGCCATGAGAGGCAAAACCGACTACGGTATCCTCTTATTCGCTGACAAGAGGTTCGCTAGGGCTGACAAGCGCTGCAAGCTGCCCAAGTGGATCCAGGAGCACCTCGTCGACAACAAGTGTAATCTTTCAACGGAAGAAGCCGTCCAGGTGAGTGAAGGGAAGCTTCGATCTTATTTTAGGATATAGCATGTAAAGAGCGATGCGCCACACCTATACACCGTGCTATGCTAGGAGGCCTGTAGTGGCTTCATCATGTGTCGCTCAGGTGTGGGGGGCTGACTTAGGGCTCTCCGTGCAGGTTCTTAGGCGTTGATATTTCTGAAGATGAGTCGAAGTAATCATGCACGACCGGTTGCCCTGCGACTTGGTTCATAAAAGCTTCAGTTTTGTTGCAGTCTCCATAGTAGTAGCTCTCCCAGATACAACCGTGCAACGTCATGGTATTAGTTCGCTGTTCTGTACACATTTTTCTCAGAAAAAAGTTAAGGTCAAACGTAGTGGCCGAACCCGAATAACTGATGGCCACTTACTGGTATTCGCAACTCTTTTACCATCTTTTGGCCACACGTTTCCTCACACATTGATATTGTTAACCGAGACATGGCGTACTTTACGTCGTGCGCGCTCCCCTAAACCTATCTTTATAATTAGGTGTAACGAATCGCTGGTGTCGTGTTCTCTTGTGTAATAATGTGAGTTCAGGTATGTTTACCACGATACATGTCTTAGTTGTTTAGTGCACCCATTTAGTGCTGTGTAGTTACTCAGAAAAGAAAAATCATACTGAACAGAACGTGGTTTGAGATCGACCAAGGCAACCCATCTATGGACACTCCCATTGTTTTCTGAACACGACTTTCTAATATTACGTGCGAGTTAGTGGCAGTGACAAGTTCCCCAATTCTCTGAATCTGTGCCATCTATTTTAAACATGTTTATCATTAAGCACTTAATGAGTACATAAACTTATCTTTAAATTGTGCGACTACATAGACGCGGAACTCCTAAAGTGCTAACGAAACTTTTGCTTCCATTATCGCCACAGCTGCATCTTCAATAATTTACCTTCATCCTTGCAGTTGTGTCGACCATGGCTTCGTCAGATGGCGCAACCATTCACCCGAGAAGATCAGCTCGGTATCTCTCTACTCACCAAAGAACAAATTTCTTCCCCAGAATGTATCGAGAAGATAATAAGGAACGCCCATCAGTCACAATAATATGGATCATGAGAGCTTAAATAATTTTTCATTCGAGTAACTGTGTCTATATATCCTACATTTGAATCCGCTGTCACGTATCGGTTTGGAGTTTAATAACTTGTGCGTAAGTCTATTACGGGTAAAAGCAAATGAATCACAACTTTGGAGAATCAAGTTTCTCCACAGGGTGTTGCTTACCCAAGTGTTGCACTTTTTCATTATCGTAATCCTCGAGATGAAAATACCGTTCTAACAAAGGTGTATATGGTAAATATTCCGTTACTCGACAGTTTTATTTCCACACGCTAGAACAGTGCGTTGAAAAGGCGTTACAAAAGTAAAATGTCAAGATCATCACTACAAAGGCAATCAATTTCATACGTGACCGGTCTAATCGAACGAAAATATTGGTACAAAATAAGAGAATCCATAAAAGTGTTATCCAACATTATGTTCTTAAATGCCCTTAATAGTTCTAAGCGGGAAATTATTCCAAAACCGTGTTCGTTATACCTGAATGGAATTAATGCATACCATCTGCTACGAACTACACATGTCAACAAAACACTGCACATCGAAACAATAAAATTCACACCTCACAGAACTAAGCTAAATTGGGCCCTCGACACGCATCAGCGCAATGCTGTAAAGTGTTCGTGCTGAATAACCGTGAAATTAACACTTGCACGCACGCTGTGTTGGGCCCTACAAACGTTACAACTTCAGGAACGAGAATGATCTTACGATCTTTCCTTCTTGAATTACGAAACCACAAGACTGCCGATTTAATAGCCCAACTGATTTCTTTTGTATGTAGTTACAAAGTTCGATACATAAAATGAGGCGACAATTCTTCAGAAATCATCAGTTTGGTAAGAGGAACAAATCGCTAACAGCCAGCTGGCTACACTGTGCATCAAACTTCCTGTCTCGACGGCGTAAGCCCTGCCGATAGGAATGCTTCAAAAGAATGGCGTTAACATGAGCAACTTTATGATTGTTACCCACTTAGTCTCCAATTCCTATTTGCCTTGCCTCCAATCATAACAAGCAATTGAACAAGTTATAAATTCCCCTACATCCCTCATGCAATTTTGATTTTGAAGAGATCTCAAGCAAGAAGGAGCCTCGAAAACTAAGTTCATTGCGCTACTCAACCTTCATTACACGCCCAGGTTTACCTAGAGCAGTGCAGCAACATTACGGAGTTTGTCCATGGCTTCTTCCCTTCTCTTGGACAAGATCTGCTCTTGGTCGGCGTACGCTTGTTTGGCCATCTTCTTGCCGAGCAATTTCTCCATGTTGGTGCACTGCAGCACGACGGCTTCGCGCACCTCCCTGGAGACAAACGATTGTTGATTTCAACCTCATAAGTTCTATCTTAGCCTATGACAATTCGATCAACAACTCGTAAGAAATTCACACGCATAATATTTGTATGAACTCCATGAAAGTTCTGCAATTTCGCCAAGTCGATTACAACAATACAATATAATGCTCGATTTTATGGTTATCAAAATTAAATTTGCATCTCTTTCGTGCATGCATAAAAGTAAACTTTAACAGTTTTTCTTACAAAAACGTGATTTCGTGGCTGAACTAGATGCACCTTCAACAAAAGCGTACGCGACACATTTTGCCAGATAGAACCGTGTGCCACAGCCATTTCAAGACACAATTTTTTTTATACTATTCAAGCTTGTAAATCAAGAGTGATGCCCTCCATACTCACTTGTCATACTTTTGGAGCTCTGACACCTTCTCAGCAATGTCGGAGTTGTCGGCGCGGATCTTGGAGAGCAGCTCGGACACAGCCTGGGACTCGTCACGAAGGCTGGCCTGCAGCTTCTTGATATTGCCTTGGAACTGGTTCTGCACGAGTTAAGTTAGGTAAAAAAAAATGTCCTGTAGGACGTATGGTTATAGCAACGTACTTAGTTGGAACATTAATGTACGATTAGGTACATCACTGACGAGTAGCTGTAACTCATTGCAGATAAGAGAAACTTTTAATACATTTTCGAAATGCGCGTAAGCGAATTGTCTGAATGATAGGTCGGCCACCTAAGGAAGAAAAAGGGCGAAAATGAATGGAGACTGCACAACTCCCATTAAATTTTCTGAGCGCAGATGGACCACTTGATAGGTACACCGAAGGACCACCATAGCTTCCTTGAGCACTAGTTTGACGATCAAGCTTACACACAGAGAACAATAAAGTGAGTATTTTTGTAAGTAGTTACCCATGTGGTAAGTAGTTCCTTGCGTAAATAGCACTGGAAGGTCACTTCAATGAAGGTAGGAAAGAGGAAGAGGACATATACTGAAAACTTTGTTAACTGCGCGTCGGTTTTAGAGTTTAAGAAACAGAAAATTAGTATTAAAGCGTCAAATTACATTAATAAGTTGTGAAAGCTGAGAGCACGTAGAAACAGTGCTATAAACTGCCGAGCGTAAATTTATCCAGAAAAGAGAAAGTTACCGACCTATACAACCACTTAAACCATGGAACACTTTCTAGATCTACGAAAGCTTCTCACAGACGTACAGAGCACATAACGTTTTCCATCATCTGAGTAGCCACGTATCTACAATTTTTTCCCGGTCAGCTATCAGTGCAGTGCTCCGAGTTATAAATTAGTGAGCAATGATTCTACTTGATTATGGTCCACTTTCACAGCCACTGCACTGCACACTCAGTTAAGTTCAGTAAAAACATAAAAAAATAAATTCGAGCACATTCTGTTGTTACTAAATCTTACGAGCTACAAGTGCCTTAAAAGCCAGTGGCTAAGCAAAATGTGGTCAGTGCGACACGACAAAGATGAATTGTCAAGTTGTACGACATATCGCACGGTAGAATTTGAAACGCCGAGCTTCAGTCCAAAAGGTGCACATAACTCGGAAACATTAGATTGGTCATCTAAATCCTGCCTATTAGGGAAGCTAAGTTCGTACCAGACGCCTAATCATAACACTGCATTAGCCATTCAATAACATCCAGAATGCAGATAATGAGGCTTACGAGAGCGTTAGGTGGGTTGCCTAGCCCCTGCTGCTTGGTGATCTCTTCCAGCATGGAGTGGTAGATGGCGACCCGCTTGTAGTGGTGTGAAGCCACCACGCTGCAGTGGGACGACACTCGCATCTTGGCCTCCGCATCGCGGTCAGGACTCAGGGTTAGGTCCAGTCGCACCCAGATCATCACCTAAGGAATTTACAAGGGTTAGAAATGCATCAAATAAGAACAGTGATATATCGACGCGATTGCGAGAGTTGTAAAAGAGTTGACTGTACATGCATCACTGTCATTAGCTTCAGTGAAGACATTGAATTTTGGCTACTGGAAATTTAAACTCCTTTGAATCAGTATTTGTTTATTTCAATTTTCCATTAAAAATAAGATTTTTGGTCCGAATAGACATAAAAATGTCTTTCACCAAGACTTATTGACAGTTTGTAATGGTCGCTGTACAAATATCGGATTTTATCTACAGTGTGTTCCAGAATTAAGGCAACCCGATTTGTACATTGAATAAAAAATTTAAAATTAATGTTGGGTTATAAAAATCTAGTATTGTGAATGTAGTAACAATCTTTCTATTTCAGGTATCCAAAGTTTACATCAAAACTTTACATAATGGCTGTGGATCGAAATTTTATTAAGCTCCACAAACACGGCGAGAGTAATGTGTCAATTGCAAAAAAGTATGAAATTAACCGTTCAACTGCTTGGAAAATTTAAATAGTTTAATGAGACTGGTACAACATCTGATACACCAGGACGAGGCAGGAAACGAAGTGTTCGGACTAAAAACATATCAAAAACACGCGAGAGAAGTTGCGTCATAACCCACATTGAATCCATCGAAAACTGGCTGCAGAAGCCGGTGTTAGCAAGACTTCAATGTAGCAGGTGTTGAAGGATGATCTCGTAAGAAACCTTACAAAATGCTGAAACGTCATGAGCTCATTGAACATTATGAGGAATTGAGGGCTGAAAGAAGTCGTTACATCCTCAACGAGGTAGCTCAAAGTACGCTCCCAAACTTGGTGTTTACAGATGAGAAAAAATTCGACATGAAGCAACTTGTGAACCATCAGAACGACCGAGTATGGAGTTATTCACCTTCAGCTGAAGATAAAGTAGTTACGAGACGTTAAAATACACAGTCTGCAATGGTTTTGGCAGCTGCGACAGGAAGATCTTGGCTTGTTTTTGCGCCTAGAGTCAAATTAAACTCAAAACGGTAAATTACTCTTATTTTGAAATCAGAGTTAGTGCCATTGGCTAAAAAACACTTTCAGGTTTCACCATGGAGTCTCTAACAGGATTCAGCACCATCACATGGCTCCAAAGTCACCCAACCCTGGGTTCGGAGGAACATTCTATCTTTCATACGCAAAAATGTATGACTAGCAAGGAGCCCCGACCTCAATCCCTTACACTTTTCTATCTGGTATATTTTAAAGACGAGACTCAGCTACTCCTCACATTTCTCTCGAGTCCCTCAAAGCGAAACTGCATAAGGATTGGGAAGCAATTCCTCATTAACAGATACGTGCCTCCTAGAATACATTTGTACCTAGACTTCAGGCTGTAGTTTGTAGTAAGGGTGATAGAATAAATTCTACACTGTACCATTTACCTTTTATTTAATTCCGAGTTTCATCTTTCAATCAAAATAGCGTGTTTGAATGTTCATAAATCTACTAAAAAATTCGTTGCCCTAATTCTGAAACACCCTGTGTATTATTAAATTTGTGGAACAAAAACTCTTGCTAAACTAAATACAAATATCTGTGGCACATACATGGTCTAGAAGACTCGTAAGGATTCAAGACGCTATTTTTTACCATTTACTTATGAGGTAAATACTCAATTAAAAGTGAACTTAGATCTCCGAAAGAGACCCGAAAAGATGACACGTACGAAACAATTGTACAAAGCAATTAAAGAGTACATGCATATTGAAAAGAAGGGAAGGAGGAAAACAGAGCTCTACCTGCTTTCACACAACCTGTAATAATCACTCTAACAGCCAGTGAATATGTGAGTTTGAATTTACTGAAAGGAAAACAAGACACGCAAGAAATGCCAAAATGCTTTAGCAGACGGCAGCTTTGAGATGAACTGGAACGAGATTATGGATATCCTCACCTAAATTAGATATCTTCTCGTGTCTAAAGTGATATAAACTTCCCTCTTCTGTACATTTTTTGTGAGGCGCACGTTATACCAACACGAGCACTTACATCAACATCAACGTGGCCGAGTACGAGGGCACTTTGAAAATTCAGCGTGCATTGTAATTGTTAGCGAGAATAACTTGCTTGCCTTCACCTACAAAATACCTTATCAGCTGAGAAATTAGGCTCCATTAATATCAGTAAAATAAGAGTTCTACCAGCATTCGCAATTATTCACGGACTGCTATTCAGCGCCTAGAATCTATATTACAAGAATACAAAGGCATACTATTCTCACAAACTACGGGAAAAATTGTAGCAAGTGAAACATAACTTTCGATCGAAAAACACAAAAATCGTGATCGTTGTTAATATTGAAGTAACACTAACCGCAATGAAGAGAGCAAGGAAGGCAGCCACCACAAGTAAGGGCTCCTGCAGCATGAGGAGGCCAGGGAACTTGTAGAAGATGGTGAAGTCTTGGATGTGGACAGCGTTGAGCTTGGCAGCCTTCAGGGAGATGACCACCCGACCGACGGTGTCCAGGTATGTCGCGAACAAGGAGTCGTCTTCGCGGATCACAGGGAACGGAGTGCTGAAAAGACCAATCAATGTAAGTACAACATGCATTGTTATTCTGAACTGCCATTTGCAAGGAAGGCCTGAGAGGACGTGTCACTGCGGTTGAGCGAATGGTCTGACTGAACTTCATCAACAACGTATCTCAATCTTTTCGTTAAAGACGAGTGAACTTGTTTCACCCAACTTTTTATTTTAAACTTGGGCAAAAAACTCGTCAAATCATCGATTTACAAAAAATTGAAATGAGTTTATTCGTCTTTCCGTGACCCCTCTTCGTGACTCATACATTTGACGCACCTAATAACTGCTTGTCTTCATTCGAAAACCTGCAGAAGAGGCTAACACTGGAAAAGAGAAAAATTGAGAATCCGTCTGGATCTCTGCGTCTATGCTGTATCCCCATTAATGGATAAAATAATGTTAACTGATATTAAAAGAAAATTATTTTTACATTATATATATCTTCTTGAGTTGCTCAGTTTTTTTCAGAATTGAAACGAATTTTCTTCAAGGAATGGACTTGAGGAATCAACAGCTGCTACTCGGCAAAAAATAAAGATCTTTGTAGCTCTATCAGCTTACCTAGGCATTTTCAAATGAAACATTACTGAAAAAATCCGGTATGAAAATTAAGAGATCCCTCAGATACGATGCACAGATCAATTTTCTGCTAGAATTTTATGTACATCATAAAATAGTCACCTGACGTGTACGTCACGAACTCCTTCAGGCAGGATGACCTTCAACCGCATCTGGTCCACGACCATGTCGTCGTACACGTGGTCGAGCAAGCGCATCTTCAGAGCATACTGCTCACCTGCGGCAAGAAGTGTTGCGATTCCTTAATCGAGTTAAATACAATTGACCCTCGCAACAATTGCCTAAAACGGGGAGATGGAGAAGTGGTCCTACAATGCTGGACCTGTAGGCAACATCGTACGTTTGAAAAACTGTAAGCACTTGCCTGGCAACAAGGAAGATCAAACTGCAACTTTTGGAATCGCACTCTGATATTGTTTGTTAAGTTGGTTATTTTCAGACACCCCTATTGTTTTGAAGTCTGTTAAAACGAGAGTCAACTGTACTCATTTCCATATACGGCATAGCAGGTTTGTGGCAGGGTACATAGCATATTTATTATTTCAAGGAGATAAAAGAAAGCCGATTTCCAAAAATAACTTAAACATCGACAGCCACAAAAGTACAGATTGCTAACGACTATACCATGCTGAATGTCCCACTTCTCGTCCGAAACGTATATACTTTGTTTATATATTGGTTAATCGAATTAGTACAAGGAGTTACTATCACGACTGCATACCAGAGGTTTCGATTAGTGAACATAACCAGGGACAGATGATAATGCACGATGTGCGTAATGATAACTAGGATATCGTATTAATCATCAAACAAACTTAAACTCAACACACACGCAGCAAGTCTGCTCGCAGTAGAGCTTTTAACCTGAATTGAAGAGATACTCGTAGCTGGGCACGTTATAGCCCAGCTTGTAGTGGGTCTTCCAGCCCCCGAAGAGAGGGAAGCGGGGTCTGAGGTCCACCTCGACTGAGTCATCCTTGATGCGCAAGTTTGAGGTGGAGATGTTGCCGATCTCGTCCCTGTAGTACACATCACGAGCCGACGCTGGCAGGATCGTGCGGAACGACCTGATCGAGCACGGACCACCTTTACGTTCCCAATAGGGCTCATTTTCATTACTATTTAAATACAGTTTCATTAAAATCAAAGTAATACTTTTAGACATCAAGGTTTGATGAATACAAACGTGTTTCAGTAAGTTATACGAAGCGGCAGCAGACTCGCAAGAGAATTTCAGATTTACTAAGATGGAACTATGTTTACTAGTACATAAACAGACCTATCAACGGAAAATCGCCAAGTCCCCACAAAGATGATTAATTTCAGCGCACCCCCTGAAAGGCGTTAGGAGTTCTACTAATCAATATGTTATAAGGGGGGTTTTAACATTGCATTTTGTTTGAAATGAAAGTGTAAAAACAAAGCAAGGCACTACCACCAGGAGGCGCTGCCCAGTCACAATCTCAGCTCACTTGACATTGGTGTGAGTGTTGTGGTCCCTCTGGTAGTCGTAGCGCGAGAAGGATCCTTTGAGTTTGGCTCCTGTGTGGAGGAGGTCGACAGTCTCCTCGACAGCGATGTTGCCCCAGTGGCTCACCTCCAGCACGCGCTCCAAGTTGGTGATGGTCAGGAAAGGGCTGCTCGTTTCATAGTGAATTTTCATGGGGTCCTGCAGGAGAAAGAGTTATCTCAATAACCATTCACTGTCTCACGCTAGTGAGTTACAGGTATTATAATGTCTTCACTGCAAAAGCTCTTGCAGGTTAAGTAAAGATATTGATTTCCGTTGTTCTTCTAACAACACTTTGGCAACCTGATGAATCTAAGGAACGGAAATAGGGATATGTAAATGAAGAAAAGCACTCAACGATATAAGCTTTGTTATGAACAAGTGATAGCTCATTATTTGTCATTCAATATTTTTTCATGAGATCAAATACCAAGTAATAAATATCCTAATTTTGAAACTTACTCAAGTTCAAATATTGCGATCTACAAAGCATCCCCCACACTCTAGCTGCTATGTCGTCGACCAAAGTATTATAAAAAATGACAGCACAAGCTGACCTTCTTAACGGTGGTATCTGATACAGCAGAACCATGAAGAGATTGAAAGCAATTTTATAACTAGAAAATACACATCACACATTAACAAGCTGAAACTATTTATAAAAAATCTGTACATAAATGCAGGCATGTGCAGTGCCAACCCTTCAGGGTAGACACCATCAAAGTCTTTGCTAGTACATAAAAACTTTCTTATACGCCTTATGATCATACTAGCTATCATTACGTTGAAATATTTTCATTATTTATCATAGAGGAAAAATGTCCTACCACTATATTTCAGTCAGGGTCAGCATGGCACAAGCCTGCAATCATACATTCAAACACTGACAAATGCTAGATCATGAATTCGACATACAGAAGCAATTCAAAAATAAATCTAGTCAATCTCACATAAAAACACAAATTTTACACAATGCATACATGGACTTGCATTTTCCTTTTATGCATTTTAATGAACAAAGATAAAGGTTGCAGTGCGCGAATCCAGTTTTCTAAAGATAAACGACACCAATACTAAACTTGATGCCATTCACTTGAACATCTGAGACCTCAATACTCACTAAAGAGAAGGCAGGGATGTTGTCATACGGCCCATACATGATGGTGGTGTCGGTGAGCATGGTAGGCTTGAGCTTGGAGTGATACTCAGGGTTAGGAGAGGGTAGCAGGACGGTGGTGGTTTGCGACGTGACCTTATATGAGGCGGGTACCCAGTGACTGGCCTCGTACACCACGAGCTGTTTCTCTCCTTGTTGGATACTGGCAGGGTATGGCCGCAGAGCTCCTGCTAGTACCACCTCTACCTCAATCTGAGGTAAAAAGGTTCGACTGTAATGTCACACAAATCTAACATCACACAGAACAAAGATTAAGCAAATTCGTGGGTAAAATAGTACATGTGAAGCTAAGCTTTAAGAAGCCATATTTATCCAGTTACACTCTCAATATCTAAATGGATATGTATATTATCAGCAAACTCCAACAAATAGGAAAGCCAATTAGCATGAAAGCTGATGCATATCTTTTTAATATAAAATGAAAGTTGCATAGCATGCTTATGGGGTGTTTGAAATGTAAAGCTGGAAAAATGTTCAATTGTAAGATTTTATTAATAGCTTGAATTAGAATAATTTTTAATAACCTAAGATTCAAATAATGATACTACAAAGGGAAATCAAAAAGAAAGAGCAAATTGACAAGGAGGATAGAAGAATCCTGATGGAATTAGGGAAAATACAGAAGCAAATTGAGCAAATATATACTTTAAGGAAAGGAGGCATACTACACAGCCTTCTATCCATCATAAAATGTCTTTTTTTGTCATTGGATACAATTTTTTTTCTAAGTTTTGGACACCTATTTTTGAAAGTTTTCAAAGCAGAAATAAAGGTAATGGAAAGAGCCACAAGTAAATGCAATACAAATCCAACTTAAAGATAAAAACTCAACAGAAGTTAGAGCCCAGTTTTCACAAGTTTTGAGTACTGTTGTATGTAGGTTACGTTACTCCTAAGTTATCTCAAATTAATAAAACTATGCTAAAGAAATCAATGTATTGTAAGGGGGAGAAAGCTCAACAGAGACATTTGGTATAATATAAACTAGTTATTTTTTTTGCTGTACATCTTTTAAAAATAATTTCCAAAAGTGAATAAATTCATTCTATCCAATGACACAATAATGAGCCGTGCAATGAATTGGATGCATTGGGTAGTATGCCTCCTTAAAGTAAATATTAAACATAAAATGTTGTATAGTTGGTGCAATTGTATAATATGCAAAATTTAGAGGCAATAGTGATAGCTGCAGGAAATGAAACTTTGATTGTAGATGAATTAAAAAATGAGAAATAAAAAAAATCGTCATTGCAGAGTATGCACAAACTTTTGGCTACAGCTAGGCTGAATGATTTTTTTTGTAGTGATTGAAGAAAATCCACATAAATAGCATAGTGTAACTTTATTAAGATGGTAAAACTATGCACTGTTCAGCTATGCAATCATTTCCATAACCTTTTTAGCCCTTTTTCCATTTGTTTATTATTTATAATGAATTTGGCTACAGAGCAAAGCAGCAAGGTGAACAAAAATGAATTCACAATTTGCAAGTATGTGAATAAAAAATCAATGTACCAACTGCTAAAGCTATTTTCTAATAACTATTAGCAATACTAACTTGCTGAAGGAGCAACACTGGCTAAAATAGTTTTGCTTATGAAAACACTTGAAATTTCGAAATACAATAATAAGCATTGTGCTACAGCAACTCACAGGACTGGAGGTCTTGCCGCCCTGCAGCACATCCCGCAGGTCCACTCTGTAGAAGTGGTAGCCAGGATGGTTGGCAATCTGGGTCTCACCAACAGCCAGCTGGTAGCTGCCAACCTGCCACCAAGCAACGCAGTTAATGTGAGCATATCATATCACATGAAGTCATAAAAATTGAAAAAAGTGGACATTTTGACATGTTAGAAGCGTAACATAAACAGTACATTTTTACTGGCTATTGACTCAAGGATATGAACACGTGTAATATTAATCCACAAGTATATTCTAAAAAATTTTCCACATTAATCATCAGCAAATTATCTTTCATCATATCTATGTTATAGAAAGTTACACTGATAATAAAATATACAAAAACAGCTATGCTAAACTTGGAAACAAACTTCCTATCCAATTATAACCTTTAAAGTTTGAGCATAACACTAGATCCAAAACAATCCAAATACTGTATTTAAGGGGACCACTTCAGCGTAAAATGGCCAACAATTTCATTATTGGTTCTCAATCACTTTTGGTTCCTTGGGTGTTGGTGGACNGTTGTGAATGTGATACCGAGCACTGCAGATGGTAACATGGATAACATTAACAAAAAAAAGGGAACATTAACAACAACAATAAAATTATCAAGATTCATAACAATATTAACACGATAAGACACCATTATCAACGTTTTGACTGAGACATACGTGTGGTTCTTTTTCGATTCTACATCTATGGTGAAAATTTCATACAAATTGGAT